>ML093153.1:0-70328 GCA_003697995.1 Taxidea taxus jeffersonii
TGTTGGATTTGTAGGTGTTCGGAATGGTTTGATAGGCTATCTAGCTGATCTCCTGCTGGCTGATGTCGTCTCAGCCTCCTACTTCTCCGCCATCTTGACTCCCTTGTTTATATTTTTTTATTAAGAGTTTGTGGAACCTCCTTTAGTCTCACTGAAAGCCAATTTCTTCATTTGGGTTGAAGGATCTCTGTCCCATCTGAAGGTGTCTTTATATAAAAGTCCTGAGCATCACTGTTTTACAGATATAGTTAGCATAACATTTTTAGACTTTGGCATGTTTTGTCAGGTTTACTTGAGTTAGGTTTGTGCTCTGTTACGAACTGAGTGTTTGTGGAAACTTTGCTCCTAAGCTGATGGTGTTAAGAGGTCGGGGTCTCTGGTAGGTCATTAGGTCATAAGGGTGGGGCCCTCCTGAATAGGATTTGTGCCCTTTCGGATGAGCTTCTGGATTTCTCCCTGTGCTCCCTGCCACCGTGCAAGGACAGTGAGGTCAGTCGTCCGCAGCCTGGAAGAGGGCTTTCATTAGACCCCGACTGTGCAGTCCCTGGCACCTCTGGCCTCTTCTAGACCTGCGAAAAGTCTGTTGTCTGCAAGCCACTCTTGTGTGGTATGTTGTATAGCAGCCCAAACAGACTAAGCAATGCCCCCTATGTCGAAAGCAGTGCTCATCTTCTTTCCCCAGAACTGGGGAACCCACAGATAGCCGAATACCAGCCCCTTCACCTGTGCTCTTTAGGTTGGGACCCCTTGGGTTTGAGTCTCTCCCTGTCTTTGTGCCGTCAGTCTAATAACTAAGAGAAATCCTCTGAGCACTCACTTGCTGTGTACAGTGGGGATAGGACAATGGAGAAGACTAGTCCCTTGCAGTGTAGCCTCATAGTCCATTTGGGAAGGTCAGGGAAGCATGTGGCTGGGTATGATCAGGAGAAGGGGAGTGGAGGTTCCTGGGCAGTTGTCAGGATTCATCTCTCTGGGGCCATTAGGCTCGCATGGTTAACACATGACACAAAGGCCACCGAAAGCCCTGAAGTACAAACGTTTGCCTCTCCTTTGGTAGCTCTGTGTGCCACAGTCAGAACACAGCACGGTGTCCAGACCTTCTGGTGACAATTTCCAGTGTACCTGAACTTGTACAGCTTGGAAACCATAGAGTTTGTTCCCTTAGGAGCCTAGTGGAAGGGTTGTGTTGCCAGCATTGTACTGGTACCACCTATCTCTGGGTCTTAGGCCCTTGATTTCTTGGGTTCAGGGGTCTGAGGGTTATAGCTCCAGGACCTCCTGGAGGTCTGCAACCTGGGAGCTGCCCAACGCCTCCCTGTCCTCCCCCATGAAATCTCAAGCCCTATTTAGGTAAATGATGCATCTTGATTCACGAGGAATGAGGTCTTGTGTTGCAGGGCTTTCTAGTTGTGAACTAGGAAGACCCTTTTCTCTCTCCTTCTCTTTCCCGATTTGCAATTTCCAGACATAATTACTGCCTGTGGCAAAGTCTCCCCATTAGTACAGATAGTACATTTGGAGCTATTTTAATGCAAGCATTATGGTTATGTTTGCCTCTTCCATAATACACAGTTGCATATGCAAGAACAGATACATGGTCCTATGAGATGCTTAGTCTAGGGAGATGCCTGGTTTCCACCACAGGCTGTTGTGGCATTTGGTTTCAGCTCAGCTGGACCAAATTGAACGTGTGAATCTGAGTATTGAAGTTGCTTCAGTTTTGTTTTGTTTTTGTTTTTTATATTAAGGTGTCCGTGATCCTGAATTTTTGGTTTGACACTTTGATTTACGTTGGTCTTTTCCCCCGCTTTGGTGACCAGGATTGGAAGGTAGATTCTGGAGGATGATTCTGGGCCTTCCTTCTAATGGAACAACACAAACAGAATAAAATCTTGTTGTGTAACAGGCCATATCCCTGTGCCTGAAAGTACAGGCTGTCCTTTCCCATACGTTCCCTGAAATCCCATTTTCTTGATTTATTGTGGGAAGTAGAGAAAACCTTTGAAAAAGGTAATTATTTGCTTTTCCCTGTGGTGGTGTCACCGAAGCCTGCAGTACATTTTCAGCATCTGATGGATTTATGTCAAATGGCTGCAGAGAATTCAGCCCGCATTGCGTGGCCTCCAGGGAGCCTTGCTTTGAGGGCTGTGCCTTGTTCCACTGCAGCATGTTGAGGACGAGCTCTGGGGTGCGCTCCGCTGGCGAAGGCAACCCGAGGAATAAGACCAGCTTCCTGCCACATGCAGAAGCCAGAGGTAGAGCTCACTGCAGCCTTGCTGAATGAAGCCTGACTCTTGGCTAAGTTCACAAAGTAAATCGGTGGTATCCTTTGCAGCCCCACCCCCCTGAATTCGCATTCGCATTCTAGTAGAAATGTAGCGGTAAGTATGGCGCCTAGACTAATGGTGAAATTGCTCTCTTGGCCAAGGCAAGGTGGCAGAAATGGCGCAGTCTTCTGTGGACCCACAGACGGGATTATTTTAAGAACTGGAGGTCCGGGGGCACCTGGGTGGCTCAGTGGGTTAAAGCCTCTGCCTTCGGCTCAGGTTATGATCCCAGGGTCTTGGGATGGAGCCCCACATTGGGCTCTCTGCTCAGCAGGGAGCCTGCTTCCCCCCTCTCTCTCTGCCTGCCTCCCTGCCTACTTGTGATCTCTGTCAAATAAATAAATCTTTAAAAAAAAAAAAAAAAAGAACTGGAGGTCTGCCCCAAGCTCCCTCTGTCAGAGCAGGGATTTCTTTTCCTAGATTTTTGAGTTGCAGTTTGCATCTTGGTGGCTATGTCCATGAAAAATCTTTAAGCTCTTTGCTGTCCATCATGTTACGCATATTGCTAAACCATCCCCTTGTTTTGTAGTTGGATTTAACTTGTTCTCTTTGTCCAGATATCTAAAGCCGTGTGACCCAGCCAGCAGCCCTAGCTACATCTCTCAGTCCCCAGGCCTTGTTTGAGATGAGAAAACTGAAATCAATCTGGTTGCATGGACTCTGTTCTCCATGAAGGAACCTAGTAGTAGTATTTTTGCTGTGCAAGGGTGGTGGATGAGCATACTTCAGCTGTCAATATGTTGGCCCTACGGGGTTTCCTGCATTTATTTATAAATGTAGGTCAAAGAGAAAGGAGCAGAGTGAGGAACTCCTCATGTGCCGTTAGCTATTGGAGGCTCTATGATAAAAAAGGGAAATTGACCTGGGCACTTCTATTCCATTTTCCCAAGCCCAGAATTGCTTGTTGGCTATTGATCTCTGTTTAATTAGTGAAAAGATGGCATCAGTGGTGGGTTTCATTCTCTGGCCCCGTAAGTGTTTAATCAGAGAAGGTTAGATCAGGCATCTTGCATCACCACCCTCATCAGGAGGAGCTGGGAGTCCTGCAGCTCTTACCGGAGTGTGACCTCTCTAAGCCACAATATTTGTATAAATTGGGGATGATAATTCTGATCTAACTATTGGGATTGTAAACTGAGAAAAAGCACATAAAGCTCTTAGCACCATGTCTCGCACGTATGTTCACCATGTGTTAGCATCATTACGTCACTTAGAATGGATTCTTCGCTGTGACTGTCTAGTCTAATGTTGCAGTATTGTTTTGTAGTCTCAGTATTAATGTCCTTGAATTATTTTAACACACTTTTTGTTTTGTGTCTTTCTTTAAATTATGGTAATAAACACAGAACATTAAGATTTCCATCTTCAAAGTGTATGGTTCATTAATATATTCCCATCGTTGTGCAGATAAGTCTCCAGAACATCATCGTGCAAAACTGAAACTCAATACCTATTAAGCCCTAATTCCTTTTTTTCCTCCTCTTCCCCCCAGCCCTTGGCAACCACATTTATACTTCCTGTTGCTATGATTTTAATGGCAGTAGAAACCATGGGAGTGGAGTAATGTAGTATTCGCCCTTTTGTGACTGGCTTATTTTGCTTAGGATAATGTCCTCTAGGCTTATATATGTTGTAAAATGTGACAGGTTTTTTTTAAATTTAAGGCTGCATAATATTCCATTGTATGTAGAAGCCACATTTTCTTTATCTGTTTCTCTGTTGATGGATATTTGGGTTGCTTCCATGCTTGTATAATGAATAATGCTGCAGTGGATATGTGTGCAAATAACTATTCAAAATCCTGCTTTGATTGATTGATTGATTGATTGTTGATTTTTTTTTTTTGGGGGGGGTGAATACCTATGTGTGGAATTGCTGGGTCATATGGTAATTCTCTTTTTTCATCTTTGGAGGCCCCTCCATGCTGTTTTTCTTGTAATGGCTGCCCCATTTTCCCACCAGTGCTGCCCAGGGTTCCACTTACTCTGCATTCTTACCAACATTTGTTCTTTTCTCTTCTGGGAAGTGGTGTTTCTTTGTGGTTTTCATTGGTATTTCTCTTATGTCCTGTGGTATTTAAGCATCTTTTCATTTGCTTGTTGACCATTTGTATATCTCTGGAGAACTGCCTGTTCAAGTCTTTAGCCCATTTTTAAATTGGACGATTATTTTTTCATGTTGAAATGTGGAGGCTACTTATATATTCTAGATATTAAAAGATAGAGGATTTCTAAATACTTTACCCCATTATATAGATTGACTTTTCATCTGTTCAATTTTTCCTTTGTGGAGTTTTCAAGTTTGAAGTAGTCCCTTTTATCTATTTTTTTAATTCTTTTGTTGCCTGTGCTTTTGATGTCCTTTCCAAGAAATCATGGCTAAATCCAATGTCCTGAAGCTTTTTCTTTCTTTTTTTTTAATAAGCTTTTCTCCTGTTTTCTTCTAGGAGATTTTTTAGTTTTAGGTCTCAAGTTTAGGTCTTTCATCCATTTTCAGTTGATTTTGTATTTGGTGTAGGGTAAGGGTCCAGCTTCATTCTTCTGCATTGGGGTATCCCGTTTCCCCAACATCAATTTGTTGTCCTTTCCCCGTAGTGTGGTCTTGGCACCTTTGTTGATAATCATTCGGCCGTATGCGTCAAAGTTTTTTCTGGACTCCATTCTGTTTTGCTGATCTACGTATCTGTCTCCATACCGGTACCACACCATCTTGATTACCGTTGCACTGTGATATGTCTTGAAATCAGGAAGTGTGAGGCCTCTGATTTCAGTCTTCCTTTCTGCAAGCTTGTCCTGAAACAATGTCAAGTAAGTCCCGTGAGATTGTGTGTGAATTTTAGGATTTTTTTCTATTTTTGCAAAGAATATCATTGGAATATTGATAGGGATTGTGTTTAATCTTGACCCCCTTAGATTTTATCAGATAAAACTGTTCATCAGACTTGCATGAAAAGGGAGCTGTTGGCTACAAAACGTTTCTGTCACTCTAAGGTGGTCTGTGTGTGTGTGTCTGAGGCCAGATCAAAGAAAAGAGCAGCATTCCCAAACCATGCAGACCAATCTGTAGATAAATATTCTCTTCTTCTAAATGGTGAAGAGATGGTTTTAGTAATTTTTTGAATTAATGGTAGGAGCAGTGAGCATTTGTTACTCCTGCTGACAAATATGTTTTATGTTGAAAGACTCTGAATTGTTTTTATTTTTTTAAAGATTTATTTTAGAGCATGCACAGATATGAGCATGTGTGTGAGTATGGGGAGGGGCAGAAGGAGAGGGAGAGAGAGTCTTTTTTTTTTTTTTTAAGATTTTATTTATTTGTCAGGGGAGAGAGAGAGGGAGAGAGGGAGCACGGGCAGGGGAAGCAGGAGGCAGAGGGAGAAGCTGAGCAAGGAACCTGACAGGGACTTGATCCCAAGACCCTGGGATCATGGCCTGAGCTGAAGGCAGATAGTTAACCGACTGAGCCACCCAGGCATCCTGGGAGAGAGAATTTGAGCTCCGTGTGAGCTCAGAGTTGGATGCTGGACTTGATCTCATTTGATGAAATCAAAAGTTGATGCTTAACCCACTGAGCCACCCAGGTGCCCGTCAATTAACTATTGAAAATAACAAATGACTTGTGGAAGCACTTTACAGAAGAAGATAGGGGTGATAGTTTTCTATTGTTGCTGTCATTGTCATTGTCACTTGTTGAGTAATATTTTCCACATGTTTGGGTCATATCCCTTAAGGGAGAAGAGGTGGATTTTAAGTATTTGAGTCCTACCTCTTTGAACACGTTTTTTCCTTCCACAGCCCTATCCCAATACCTGTGGAGTGATGGGCAAAGCAGGAGTTTCTAGAAAGTACTCAGTGTGAGGAGGGAGATAATGCTCAGAGGTGTCAGGTCACATGTCCAAGGCCTGATGGGCCCTAGGGGCAGAGGGAGACTTGACTCCATGCTCTGTGACACCATGGCTGTTCTCCTAACAAAATCATTCCAGATGGCATTTGGCCAATTTAGTAGTAATCTCAAATTTGGTGACCTCAATTACCTAACAGAGACCCTGCATTCAGCTGCTAGGCCAGTTAATTAGCCTTTGGACAGTGCCTTTACATGGGGGTCAAAAGATCATGGGTGATATTATTCATTTTAAAATTTAAGGAAGGGAAGGAGCCATGTATGTTCGTTCAGCTCATAACTTTGGAACCAGTGACATGTGACTGTTAAATATCACTTTCTAAAAGCCAATTTTCTTTCTTTCTTTTTTTTTTTTTTCAAAGATTTTATTTATTCATTTGACAGACAGAAATTACAGGTAGGCAGAGAGGCAGGCAAGGAGAGAGGAGGAAGCAGGTTCCTCACTGAGCAGAGAGCCCAACTCGGGGCTCGATCCCAAGACCTTGAGATCATGACCTGAGCCGAAGGCAGAGGCTTTAACCCACTGAGCCACCCAGGTGCCCCTAAAAGCCAATTTTCTTGATTTTTATTTTACTCCTCTTAAATGTGTTTCTTCAGGTTGAGAATAACTGAGTAGTCATTGATCATGCATTATCCATAATAGTGCTCTAGATATTATATGTCCTTAACTTAGTCGATGTTTTTTAAAAGCCAAACATGATGACACAGATAAAGCAGACATACCGTTGAGTGCCCTCTCAAATCCAGACATTGTGGATCCCATGACACCTGTTTGGAGTTTCTCTGAAAATTACTTTTTTCTGCCTTTGAAAGATATCTTGAATTTTTTTTTAGAGGCTTCTAACTGGTTAACATCGTCACTGTGATAAAGTAAAATGATTAATCCAGGGAGAATTCATTGCCCTTCACAGTCAGGCATCCCTACTCCCCCCTGTCCCCGTCCCTTCCCCCCCCACCCCCGCCTCTGCAGTGCACAGTGGGTGGAGGGGTGGGGGTGGGGGGCCCAGCCAACACTAGATGCTCCATATTGCTTTTTTTTTATTTTTAAAGATTTTATTTATTTATTTGACAGACAGAGATCACAAGGAGTCAGAGAGGCAGGCAGAGAGAGAGGAGGAAGCAGGCTCCCTGCCGAGCAGAGAGCCCGATGTGGGGCTCGATCCCAGGACTCTGGGATCATGACCTGAGCCGAAGGCAGAGCCACCCAAGCGCCCCTCCATATTGCTTTTTAGGGAAGGCACTATTGTCAGTTACAGATCTCATTTTCATGTAACTCCCATTTCTTATTTTTTTATAAACTCTGAGGACTTTGTGGAAATAAGATGCAAATTTTCTACTAATGTCAAAACTTAGAAGTCCTTACAAAGAGACTTATGATAAAATGCTCTATAACAAAATTGTAGGCATCAGGACTTTGACCAAATTCAAGAATATATTTGTTGTTTTTCCTAACTGCGTTTCTAGTCATTTAATAAAAAAACTAGAAAAAAAACCCCAAAACCTCAAAGGAAGGGAGATTGTCTTTCTTTTAAGTCAAACATTGCCTCCTCACTGCCATGCTATCTTTACGTCCTCTTTTTTCCCCTCCAGACTTTGAGGAAGCAGGATCCTTTTGATGCCTTTGAGCACTTGCCATTGATAGGAGCACTTGAAAAGAAATTCTGCTTGGAAATGTCTTTCTTCTGCATTCTCAAGCATTTCCTTTGCATAAATGCATTTAATTTCTTCTTCTCTTGACCTTGATGTGGTTTGCTGGCAGCATACAGATATGATTTTATAGTTCCTTGGCATTCACTGATTTCCTTTTCTTCTCCTAGACACTGGCAGGGCAGAGGGACCTGGAATAGAGATCCAGAGAAGAACAGAGATCTTAGGGCTATCATCACAGCTGTGTCTGGGACAAAGTCAAGATCATTAATGAATTACTCTGAAGTCCTTTGTTGAACTCCAGTGTGTCTGTACCTGAATGAGACACACCTTCAAGTGCTAATTGCCCAGTTCCTGAGATTGTTGTGCAAGAGAGGTACCTCTGGAAGCTTTGGGTGCTGATGGCAAGTCTGGGGGAAGAAGGGGTCCCTGTAGGGCCCATGACATTAGGCAGAGAGGTGCTTTGGTCAGAGTTAAGGAAATCCATACTGATCACTGATGCAGACCCTCACCCCCACCTTGCACTCATTTTCTGGATTGATTTAGGGAGTGAGCAGGGCCCACAGAAACGAGCTGTTGCTGGAGAGAAGGATGACAAAGCATCTTTGATCCTTGAGTCTGAGAGCCAGGTGTTGGAAGCTGTTTTACCTGCTAGTTGGCAAACATCGTGGTTGTCCCCAGGGGAAGTTTTCCTTGATGAAAGGCAGTGGACAACCAGTGGGAGGGGCACTGGGCTGGAATCCTGCTCTCTCTGAGAATTCTCTGAACACCAATTTCTTCACGGGGAAAAAGGGATTCTTCTTGGCAAGCACATGGAATGAGATGACGTTTGCACAAGGGCCTTGCATGTGCCTGGCCCCTTTCGGGTGATTAGGAAACGTTCACTGACTGATCTGTCAGTAGATATTGTAACATTTGCCCAAACTCTTTGAACTCTGAAGCTATTATTCAAGCTGTTAGGTTCATGCATGTAGGTATATTTTCTGGTTATTTTTCCAATATGTTTGCTCTAACTATAAAATTTGAATATGCTCACTGTACAGATTTTAGAAACCACAGAAAAAAAATCCATTAAAATCTTCAATTATTAAAGTTAATTTGAAAGGAAAATGAAATCACCCATCAATCTGGCACTTAGAAGAACCAGCATTAGAATTTCAATCTCCTTCATTGTTTTTCTTCCATGTTTTCCTTTTTGTCATTGGAGTATGCTCTGTTCTGTCTCTCATGCACACGTCTCCATATAACGAGGCGGTCTTGAATAGTGACTGAAAATACCCGATTTGGCACCAAACAGGACCCATGTTCTGGTCCATGTCTGCTATGAGTGACTGCATAATCTTGGGCCAGCTGTTTGTCCTCACCTGTAAGAGACCCAGTATCCATCCTGTAGATACAAGGAGTGAATGAGCTCAGGTACCTGAAGGGCGTAGGCTGATACCCAGCAAATAGTAAGCCGTCAGTTAATATTAACTGTGCTGGGACGCCTGGGTGGCTCCGTTGGTTAAGCAGCTGCCTTCGGCTCAGGTCATGATCCCAGAGTCCTGGGATCAAGTCCCACATCGGGCTCCTTGCTCCGCAGGGAGCCTGCTTCTCCCTCTGCCTCTGCCTGCCACTCTGTCTGCCTGTGCTCGCTCTCTCTCTCTCACTAGCAAATAAATAAATAAAAAATCTTTAAAAAAATATTAACTGTGCTGCTTATTACTGAATAGTGAATATTGATAAGGAAATAGGGCAGTTTTTTGGGAGAAGTCCTTTATAATTTTATTATTCCAGTACCTCACCATCGACTAGTATACTTTGTCGGTCAGGTTGTTGAATTCCTTGGGTACTGAAAGGAATCTCTCATTTCTTTTCCAGTCTCAAGACTAACCTCTCTGGGGCATCTAGAAGTGCTTTCGTTTTTCATAATGCAAAGGACAAGCTAAGAAATCATTAATTATAAGTGTCAAATAAATGGCAGCTTAAGGAACAACTGAATATACTATATTTTAAGGATACTTATGGAAATGGACTTTTGTTAGGCTTTTAATGTCCTAAAAATGAATTATTTTTAGTGGCATTTTACCATATTAAATAAATACATTGAAATAAGGAAAATTAAAAAATGTTACTTGAGTTGGGTAACCTAGGTAGAATAATTACACATGGAAACATACTTACCTGGCTTTATAATACTTAAAATATTGCCTTTTATATGTTTGTGATATACTTTGTGAAGACTTCCAAAATGTTTTCTTACACATCATTGTATTAGATTTTCTGCAAAGTTCTAATAGCTAGGTAGATTGGAACTAAAGCCTTCTCTCTAATTCAGCCATCCTTTGCTGAAACCATTATATATTGGTTACAGAGGGTAGGATGTCTCTGAACACCTTCTAGGATTTTTCTACATGGAGAAAAATCTTTCGGCTTTAAAAACCAATTCATATTTTTGGTACTGTATTAATGAGTTAATAAAAATAAACTTTCCAAGTTAAATTTATAAAAATTAATTTGAAATGCAGTTAAGATTAATTCTAGACTTTGAAATGAACTCATGCATTCTGTTTTACAAATTATTCATTGTTTATTTTTTTTTTTTTAAAGATTTTATTTATTTATTTGACAGAGAGAGAGATCAGAAGTAGGCAGAGAGGCAGGCAGAGAGAGAGAGAGAGAGAGAAGCAGGCTCCCTGCTGAGCAGAGAGCCCGACGCGGGACTCGATCCCAGGACCCTGAAATCATGACCTGAGCCGAAGGCAGCGGCTTAACCCACTGAGCCACCCAGGCGCCCCTTCATTGTTTATTATTAGTATTTTAAAAGATTTTATCCATAGCTGTCTTAGGCTCTATTTTTAGGAACACAGACTGAAACTGGATTGATAAAATAAAACACTTCCTTAAATACAGGTTGTAATTTGTTTCTTTAAAAAAAAAAAAAACCTCTACTGTGGTATAATTTATGTACAATCAAGGGGGCACTGGGTGGCTCAGTGGGTTAAAGCCTCTGCCTCCCACTCAGGTTATGATCTCAGGGTCCTGGGATCGAGCCCCACATTGGGCTCTCTGCTTAGCAGGGAGCCTGCTTCCTCCTCTCTCTCTCTGCCTGCCTCTCTGCCTGCTTGTGATCTCTGTCCGTCAAATAAATAAATAAATAAAATCTTTAAAAAATTTATGTACAGTTAGATGCATTGTTTTTAGGTGTTCATTTCTGTAAGTTTTGGCAAATGTACACCAGGGTAACTACCTCCATGGTAAGTTAATAGAACATTGACAGTCCTTCCAGAAAGTTTTCTTGTGTCTCTTTAAAACTTATAAAAATCTTTTGAGTAATATTTTTGCAAGTAGTAGAGAAGGAAAATCATAATTATTTATATCAAGTTTTCTCAGCTTTGGTGCTTTTGACATTTTGGACCAGATAATTCCTTCCTGTGGAGGGTTTGTTCTGTGCCTTGTAGGATTCTTGGCTGAGTCCCTGACCTCTGCCTACTAGGTGTCACTGATTCCCTCCATCTCCACAGTGGTTGCCACTCTAAACATCTCAGACTGCCAAATATCCCCAAGAGATGGGGATGGGGCAAAACCACCCTGGTTGAGGGCCAAAGAGGTAGAAAAACAAGGGATAGAGTGAGCATAATGTGGAAATTAAAAAGTTTGTAGGGCTGACTCATCTTTATATGTAGTATTAAATAAGTTAAATATATTATTAGTAATTTTTAAAACCTTTTCCATGTGGAGGGTACTAAAATGGTACTTTAAGGAAAAGATTTCTGGTGGTAGCCAAGATTTTAATGAGAGTGTGTGCCATCTCTGCTTATTGTGTGATACTTTATGAAAACTATATAGGTCCATCAACTAGAATAGCAACAATAACAACACCCCATGTACTATTATTATCCTGGGTTAACAGATGAGAAAACAGCCATGGGGAGTTCAAGAGACATGACCAAGGCCACCACCTAGCTGGCAGGTGGTAGAGCTTCAGAGTTTGTGTTCTTAACTGTTCTACACTATCTTTCTAGTGGAAAGGGGATAGTGATATTTTATAGAATCACAGTTTTAGGATGATTAGATATAATTTAATAGATATTTTATTTCATATTCCCATAGTTTGAAACTTTGGTTCAAACATCTGAGCTTGAATGGTGTCTCTATAATTTCATTCTACCTCTCCTGGGAGAAGATCCTTTAACAATGAGTGGAAGGAGGAGGGATTTGTTTTCTAATTAGTTTTTTACTAAATAGTTTTTTCTTTTAACTAATATAGTATTTAAAAAAACTATAGAAATGAATTGGGGTTCTTTTTTTTTTTTAAGATTTTATTTATCTGACAGAGAGAGAGATCACAAGTAGGCAGAGAGGCAGGCAGAGAGAGAGGAAGGGAAGCAGGCTCCCTGCTGAGCAGAGAGCCTGATGTGGGGCTTGATCCCAGGACCCTGAGATCATGACCTGCGCTGAAGGCAGAGGCTTAACCCCTTGAGCCACCCAGGTGCCCCAGGGGTTCTTAATATATATCACATATTTCTTAAAAATGTAGCTTGTGGTCCCTAAAGACTGAATTTATTCCATATTCATGCAAGAAATATTTGGATTGTCACAATCTCTGCAAAAAAGTTAGAGAATATTCTAGATTAGACTACATATGATGTGACAAAGCTTAAACTATGGCAGTGACAAATACCGTGAGTTGGAAGACAGAAATCTCAGAGGGGGGAGAAAGGGAAAAGGAAACTCATGAACCACTCTGATTAAAATTCAGTGAGGGATAATTAAACACCATTTCCACCTGATTCTGCTCTTATGGAGATATTTACACAAGTTTGAATCTGATTCCAATTTGGAGGGTGAAAGGTAGATTGTTGGCCTTTGGTCTAGTCTGGATTTTCTTGAAGTTTTCCCTGGTTACTATAGTCCCCACTTAATGTCTTCTACCTTCAGATTTCTTTCTTTTTTTTTTTTTTAAAGCTCTTAAAAAGTAATGAAGTATTTTAGTCCTACAAAGAAGTATGAAGACTATTTTAACAAACACCCATGTACCCACTATCCAGATGAAGGAAAAGGTACTAGTGAAATTTCCCGCATCCTCCACCCACCTCCCATTCCCTCCCTGACTTCCCAGAAGACCTGATTCTCCTAAATTTGATGTTTGTCATTGATGTGCATGTTTTCCTTATGCATCCATGCATAAGCAATAGTGTGTTTTAAAACATGATAAAATATTTTTTGCATTCTTTTGCAACTTATTTCTTCAATGTTTTGAGATTTTTCCCCCCCCAGATTGATCTAGGTCCTCCAGATCACTGATTTGCCATTGTATACTGCTGCTGCATTGTTGACATACTGCATATACCGTAATTTATTCATATTTTTCCTGTCTTTGGGTATTTAAATTGTTTTCTTTTTTTTTTTTAATTTATTTGAGAGAGAGACAGTGAGAGAGAAGGTCAGAGAGAGGAGCAGACTCCCCGTGGAGCTGGGCCTGATGGGGGACTCGATCCTGGAACTCCAGGATCATGGCCTGAGCTGAAGGCAGTCGCTTAACCAACTGCGCCACCCAGGTGCCCTAAATTGTTTTCAAGTGTCTTTTTTTTTTTTTTCCCCTCTTTGAGACACTGCTCCAGTGAACGTTCTTCTTATGTTTACTTGGACAGATGTATAGAGATTTTCTAGGGCACAAGCCCAGGGCCAGAATTGCCAAATCTGAGGGCTTTGGGCATTTTTGGCTTTTCTTGCTATTGACAAATTGTTATCCTGAAAGGTTGTGCCAAATTACTCTTCCATCTGTGGTGAAGAAGAAAGAGTTCCTGACTCTTCCTATCTTCACCCAAAGTTGGTATTATCAGACTTTTAATTATTTTGCTAATCTGAGGGACTATGATGGTTATCATAATGGTTACATTATGATGGTTACATTATGATGGTTACATTATGATGGTTACATTTTCCTCCCTCTTAGTGAGTTTTAAACATCTTTCTGTATAGTTATTTGACATTTGGGTTCCTTCTGTGAATTTCCTATTTCTAGTCTTTGTCCATTTACCATTGGGTTGTTTTCCTTGGTTTATTCTATGCTGTGGATATAAATATTTTTTCTTCCATATTGTGACTTTTTTCTCAGTTGCTGGTTTGTCTTTTAACATGGCATCTTTTGATACACAGAATTTTACAGTTTTAATGAAGTCAGAATTCTCAGCCTTTTTATGGTTTTGTGTTCTTTTATCTGAGAACACTCTTTTTATGCTTGAAGTCATGAAAAAAAATTTTTTTTGCAAGTTTCTAGATGCTGCTTTTCACAATTACTCATTGAATTCATCTGGACTTTCTTTTGGAAGTTTATTTATTTTTTCCATATTAATGATATATTGCTGTTGATCTTTACCCCAATTATTTTTACTTTAGCTTGGACACTTTTAAAGTTTGTGTACCTACAGGTCTCCTTTGGTCCTAAGTCTGTTCCAGTTCTGTGCCATTATTACGTTGTAGCTTCATAATAAGTCTTGATAATAAACCCTCTATGTTATTTTTAACATGTTCTTAACTATTCTGGGCACTTTGCATTTTGATGTAGATATAAGACTCTGCTTGTCAAGGTTTGTGAAATACACTGAAGGTGTTTTAATTAGAATGACATTGAATTGACGGGTCAACTTGGGAACAGTTCATATCTTCAAAATCCTGATTTGTAATGAAATTCCTCTCTCCATTTATTTTGGTTCCCTTTGATGTGTATCTATCAGGCTGCATAATCCTCTTCATAAGGTCTCCTCTATCTTTTATTGCATTTATTTTTAGATACTTCTTATATTTTTCTTGCTGTTGTAATTTTAAAAAAGATTCCATTTACATATTCTGTTGGTTCCTGGTGTGTATGAAGTAGATGTTTTTGTTGTTGTTGTTGTTTTGTTTGTTTGGTAAACTGATGTGATAATAGCTACTTTGCTGAACTCTTATTCAAATAATTTGAAGATTCTATAGCCAATTAAACTGAACAATGTCATTTGTAATCCTCATGTATATATTTTTTTCTTATCTCATTGTATACCTTAGATTTTTAGCAGAGAGTTCAGTAGAAGTGGTATAAGTGGGCATTAACTATGATGTTTGCTATAGAGTTTTGATAACATTTTCTCAAGTTGAGGAAGTTCCCATTCATCCGAATTTCACCAAGATCTACTTCTTCTAAATTGGTGCTGAATTTTTTTTTTCAAACTGCTTTTCTACTTTTATTGATTGGCCAAACTTTTCTGTCTTTTAATCTCTTAACTATATATTTCCTAATTATATAATCCTCTAATAACACTGAGGCAAAAACTTATGGATGAAAAGGACAAACGTAATAAACCAAGCAAGTTTCTGAAAGATGTGTTTATGTAGGTGTGGACACATCACGGAACTGATGTCGATAGGAGGCAGTGTCCTCTTGTGGAAATGGGAGGGGTAGGGGCTGAGTGTGGAGGGCTGCAAGAGGTGGTGAACTTTTGGAGTTGTTATTTGGGGGAACAAGAAGTAAAATGAATACTAGCACACACACAGCTAAGGTTAAAATTACATTTTTAGTAGCACTGCTTAGCAGTTTTTTGGAGTTTAATATGATAGTGCCCCATACATGACTGGAATTTGGGGGCAGAGTACAGGAATTCAGGTAGCTGGATTCATCTAAAGATGTGAGTGTGCAAGGTGGTTGTAGCATAATGGCAAGGCAAATAGAGGATTAAGAGGGAATGGTTCAAAAGAGTAGTTGATCTGATCCGACCACGAATGGATTGGATTCCTTTAAGAAGGAAGAGAAGTCAGGAACAGGGTTGATTCTCCTGGACTAACTTTTGGTAATGAGGCAGTGGGAAAGATAGAAGGAGGGAGGTGGTTATCTGATAGGGAAGTGAAGGTCTGGGATTTAAAAGAGAAGTATTTGAAGGTATTGACAAAGTCTAGGTGATGGCAGTGCATTTCAGAGCTTAGGATACAGTGGTTTCCAGAGAGCACTGTAGCTGAGTAAGTCATATGGGTTGTCCGTGGATGGAATGGCCCCCTTGTTCCTATCCGAAATCAATGCTCTTTTATTACCATCGATCGGTCTGTTGAGTTTCTGTTGAATCTACCCAAGTGTTGAGCTGGTTTTGTCGTAACTCAAATGTGTTACCACCTGAACTAAGCTGCATTTTCCTGACATGGAATGTGGTGTTGGACTGTTTAATCTTTGCATTTTAAAGGACTTAGATTTGTGATTGTTCTTATTAAGTATGTTTGGATATATTGTTGATTTACTCTTTTGGGAGGGGTGGTCTTTTTCTTAAAGTTCCTTGTGTGCTAGTTTGTATCACTTTCGCATTTATAAATAAGAACGAACAACAATTTCGAGGATTGCGTTTTCTTAAATTGCCTTCCACTCTGAGAAGTGTTGAAAAATGTGAAGAGTAGGTTTTCAACTTGGAGGATGGACTTGTTCGTTCCTGGTGTTCTGGAAAGGACCCGTGTCCAGAATTTATTTTGTCCACAATTTTTAGGCTATTGAAAAACTGGAGAAGGATTTGGAAGATCACGATGGAAAGAATGTTTTTTGTTTTTGTTTTTTGAAATATACTCTCTTCTCCCCCCCCCACCAAGAAATGATAGTCCATGTGTGACTTTAGGAAGGTTTTCAACAAGTTGTTGGATTCTAGTTTAACCAAACTGACCAGGTTCTCTATATTTACAGTAATTGATTCTAGGCTAATGCCACAATAATTGTTAGATTAATCCAATTAGGATCAGTCCAGTTAATTTGATGAGTGTCAACCTCATGCCAAGTAGTTTGCAAGGTCCTGCAGAGCATATGAAGTGAAAGTCTGACACAGCTTTTGTCTTCGAGGCCATTTTGCCATCATGATAGAAAAATGGATTGAGGGGTGCTGGGTTGGCTCAGTGGTTGGGCTTCTGCCTTCGGCTCAGGTCATGATCCCAGAGTCCTGGGATGGAGCCCCGCATTGGGCTTTCTGCTCAGTGGGAAGCCTGCTTCTCCCTCTTCCACTCCCCCTGCTTGTGTTCCCTCTCTTGCTGTGTCTATCTCTCTCAAATAAATAAAATAAAATAAATTTAGAAAAATGGATTGAAAATGTAGTTACCGATCAGCATAGGATTGTGCCACCAATTTTGAGAACTCTTCGACTCTGTGGATATATGAAAAATATGTCTGATGCATAGGGGAAAAAACGAATAAAAAATTTCCCACTAAAACTTAAATGATATATCCATATCTCCCTTATATTAAATTCAAAATTATGCTAATTGGGATTTCTTTCAGAAACGTACGTTAGTGAACTGCTGTTTATTACCATAAATATTTCTATAGCCCTTGTTCTGTGTCTGTACTAAGTGCTTTTACAACTGGTAACTCATTAAACCTGTCCTAGGAACCCTATGAGCTAGGTCTGTTACTATCCTCTTTTAAATATAAGGAAACCAGAGAGGTTAAGTAATTTGCCCAAAGTCACACAGCTAATGCATGTGTAGTAGAATCAGGATTTGAATTCTGGTAGCCGAGCTCCATCCACTGTGCCTCTTTGTTTTTGGTGTCTTCTGTTTTATTCCTTACCACCTATTCTTGGCATTATCTTGGAGTGAATGAAGTAGATACTCCTCAGAAAAGAAATAGGAAATTTGAAAATTTGCGGGGGTGGGGGACATGGGGGGCATTACTTTTGCCCTTCTGGGCATCTTTTTAGTAGTTGACAGTATGTTGACATTTGGGGTTTATAACCCTTCTACCCCTAGCAAAAACAAAGAAAGAGACCATGGAAAGAAACCATGGAAAACAACAGTTATATAATGACAATGCCATTTGGAGTGCTTATTTCTCTGAATTTGGTTCAGAGGAACCTTGATTTTGGCCCCCAAACCCTTCATCAGTTGCTAAAGTTATACATTCTAAGACTCTCTCTTACAGTTTTTACTCCCTGAACTGATCACTTGCAGGTCTCCTCCAGAAAGGAATGTGGTGATGGGGCTGGGATTTCTGGCTGTCTCAGCAGGTCGCTCCTATGAGAGTAATCCATACCAACTTCCCAAAGCCAAGCCTTCCCATGTGGGTTTTAATGATACAGGATAACATTTGTGGGAAGAGAATAATTTTAATGATAAGAAACATCAGAGTATCATTTTCTTGAGTTACATTTTTTAAAAAAAGTATTTCAGCCAAGAATTGAAAATGACTGGCCCAAGACATGTTTGACCTGAGCCTGTCATTGCCTTCCTTGCTAGCAATTGAATAAAAGAAATCAGCTTGACTTGATACCTGTTGACTCCTGCACTCCATGAGTGTCATTTCGAGGTCCTGATGCTGCCCTTGCTGGTACTCAGGGTCTCGTTTTACTGGCAAAACTTGGACTTGACTGCTGTCTCTCCTCCCGCCCCGCCCCCCCCCCTTGCGCCTTAATAGTTCTGGACAGATACTTTGTAGCATCAGATGAGATGCATGCACACTTGGCAGCTTAGAAAGAAATAGCTTTGTGGTGGGTGCTGTGCAATCTCATTTGTGTGTTTCTGGCTATTCTAGGGAAATGGCAAGCAGACATGGGTAGGATCTTCTTGTCCTAAAAGCTTGATTGCGCTAAGTGTGAAACTAATGGTTAGTTGATAGGTGCGGTGTTTACGGTAAGTCAGGGAGGCCCCTTCCATAAACCAGCATCTGTTTCCTCCTTACCTACCCTGTCTGTGCACCACCACCACCCCCCCGCCATCAGCCTCTCTTATCACCGAGGTTTCAAAGAAGGTCCACTTTTGCATGTGGAATGGTCACTGGATAACTGACCCTCGGAGCTGCTGACGTCTTTCCTCTCTTGGCTGCATGATGACTCTGCCATTGGACGGTGGGAAGCTTTAGGACAAGCCTGTGGTGTGCTAACATAGTCTGGCAGGTGATGGACTGAGAGAGTATATTCAGCGTGAGTTTGATAAGCACCATGTGGTTCTTCCCAAGGTTTTTCATCATGTCTACTCATTTGCTGCCTTACCTGCAGATGACAGAAAGACAGGCAATCCGGATTTGGCTGGATTTTCTCAGAGAGGGCGGCTTGTAATGAATGTGAGCAGAAGCTATAAAACATTGTTAATACAAAAGGTGGAGAAATAAGACTGACGTAGACAAAAACATAGTGTAAGTCCCAAAGATATAATTGGTTATGGTGAATCTTATTTTTTTTTTTTAAAGATTTAATTTATTTATTTGACAGAGAGAGATCACAAGTAGGCAGAGAGGCAGGCAGAGAGAGAGAGGGGGAAGCAGGCTCCCCGCAGAGCAGAGAGCCCGACGCGGGGCTCGATCCCTGGACCCTGAGATCATGACCTGAGCCGAAGGCAGAGGCTTAACCCACTGAGCCACCCAGGTGCCCCTGGTGAATCTTATTTTACATGAGATAGCATCATCAAAATCCTGGAATCCCTTATAAACTGCATTATAACATTTTCCTCAACATAGATGTGTGTGCAATGTGATGGATAGATTTTTGTGTCTCGTATTCAGATCTCATTTCTTTGTTACTCATTTCTGCTTCCAAGACTTTCTTCCACCTGGCTTAGATTCAGAGGACTTCTACGTCAGGAAGAGATTTGATGGTCCCTTAGCATGACTTCCATTTTCCCATAGTCCATTTCCTTTGCAAATGATGCATGGAGTTTCTTTTGAAAAAGAGGTTCCTTTGAAAAAGTACTTGTTGACTGAACACTGGTTCTGAACAGATTCATTCAGAAATTTTGAAGATGGCTGTCGGCATCTTTCAAGTGTTGTTTCTGCTCAGATTTTTCTCTCTGAAATGTGGAGAAGGCAGGAGGATGGCAGGCAGTCTTTTTTCTTTTTTTAAGATTTTACTTATTTGACAGAGAGAAAGCATAAGCAGCAGCAGAGGGAGAGGGAGAAGCAGGTTCTCCACTGAGCAGGAGGCCCAAAATGGGACTCAATCCCATGACCATGAGCCCAAGGCAGATGCTTAACCCACTGAGCAACCAGGCTCCTGATGAGAGTTTTCTTTAAAGAGTTTTTTATGAGCCTTTCATGCTAATACACCAACTATATTTGCATGCGTGTTGAATTATAGCCCACATAGATAATAGATGTATTTTCTTTTTCTTTTCTTTTCTTTTATTTCTTTTCAGTGTTCCAGAATTCATTGTTTATGCAGGAAGCACACCCAGTGCTCCATGCAATCCATGCCCTCCTTAATACCCACCACCAGGCTCACCCAACCCCCACCCTCCCCTCCAAAACCCTCAGTTTGTTTCTCAGAGTCCACAGTCTCTCTTGGTTTGTCTCCCCCTCCAATTTCCCGACTTGTGCACTTAATATTGTGTCTTACTATTCATCCCATGATTTAAATCCTCAGTAGTATTATACAAAGTTTGGTAGACCTTAATTTATGAGATTATTCCTGTATTGTGAGTGATTTAGGTCATGTCAGCTCTGTAGCTATTTGAGACAATGCACATTAGCTTATTCAGAAAACCTTTGTTCAAATGGTCATCAATCCACTGTTGGACACTTCCCCGAGCTTCATATTATAAAAGAAGCCAAATGTTTGTAAGACCGTTGGTGATGAATTCTGTGGGAATAACTCTTAAGGGAAAAATAATTTTGTGAAATCCTTTGTTAGCTTACCCCCCCTCCATAAGATACCTGTCTTTCCTAAATTTTCCTAATAACTATGGAAAAAAAAATTGTTTATCTGTTGGTAAGATCTAACACTGTAAAAGGTTTCCATCCTTTTTGACTTTGTACATAATTACAAAACTCTAGTAGCATGTTAATTGTTTTTTATTTTTCAACTCAGGATCTTTGAAACTACCTGGGGTCTATGAGGTTCTAGAAGGACTTCGGGATTCAGATTTGCTTGGTGAGGCCCTTGTGGTCCCAGCCAACCGTACCACCTGGGATGGGCTGATGTTAGGTTGGCCAGTGAGAATTGTGCGGGAAAAGGTCACACACGAGGGCACATTGGCTCTGTTGCAGCTGAGACCCAGTGCACCATATGTTTGCATTTTGGATTGATGTTAATTGTCTCGGTCAACTAAGATATGTGTAGAGGAGCGAAACCTTTGAGTTCTAATAGCTGTCACGTCAGTGACACAAACAGGTTTGGAGCTTGCACACTGCACCGTTTGTTCACAACGGTGACATTTCTGAGTGTCCAAGACCATGCTCATATGAGGCGCTGAGTGATTTCCTTTTGTGTGTGGGGGTGTGTGTTTTCCTCCTTTGAAGCACTCTGTACTCTATTACATAAGATGTTGAATGCATATGTCATGTGGTTTCTTTTAAAAAATGCTGGAATAATCCCGCCCTTGAACCAGCAGTGTGTGTGCTTCTTGAGAAGCCATATATATAATATGTAAGAAGTACATATTGTATATCATTTATATAGGCTACCTATATGTATGATTTATTATATCTATAATTTGTTCAGCACGTATATATTTATATGTATGTAATTTTTTTCTAGCAATTTGCTGGGCAGATAAGATTTTGGAAAATGCCATCATCTTAAATTTTTATTTTATGTGATAAATGAGAGGAGTCTTTTGAATAGTTACATATAACATATGTGCATATATGTTTATATATATGAAAGCTTTGTTCTGATACTCTAGTTTTACTATAGTATAAAATCAGTATCTGTATCATATTCCTTTGGGAAGCATGAATCCAATGAACTAAAAGTATCAGAAATGAGAAGGGTGATACACCTGAAACATCCTTCGGATTTCAGAAGGATTCGATTTCTCTTTCCATCTCTTAATTCATAATGGTTTTCTTAAAATTAGAAATTTAACATGTAGAAAATTTGGAAAATACAAACACGCACAGAATAAGATAAAAACTGCTAGTAGGGATGCCTGGGTGGCTCAGCTGGTTGAGCAGCTGCCCTCAGCTCGGGTCATGATCCCAGAGTGCTGGGATCGAGTCCCACATTGGGCTCCTTGCTTGGCAGGGGGCCTGCTTCTCCTTCTGCCTCTGCCTGCCACTCTGTCTGCCTGTGCTCGCTCCTGCTCTCTCTCTCTCGGACAAATAAATAAATAAAATCTTAAAAACCTGCTAGTAATCTCGCTACCCGGAGATAAATTGCTGTTGATATATTTAATATGTTTTATTCTATTCTTTTTCTATAGGTCTATGTTTATATTCTTCTTCTTTCCTTTTAATATCACTTTATTTTTTTCATCATGATGAGTGTACCTTTTTATCCCCATCCCCTTTTTGCTCCATTCCCCCACCACACGGTTACCTCTTTGCTCATTTGTTTCTTAAATTCCACACATGAGTGAAATCATGTGCCATTTTTTTTTTTACTTATTTTGAATAATAGTCCATTATGTGTGTGTATATATACACACCCACCATGTCTTTCTCTGTTCATCTGCTGGTGGACGCTTGGGCTGCTTCCACAGTTTGGCTAGTGTAAATAATGCTGCAGTAAACATAGGGGTGCATGTATCCCCTTGAATTAGGGCTTTTGTATTTTTTGTTGGTTACCGATAGTGTGATTTAGGGTAGTTTTAGTTTTTTTTTTTTTTTAAGGATTTTATTTATTTATTAGTCAGAGTGAACACAGCAGGGGGAGAAGCAGGCTCCCTGCTGAGCAAGGAGTCCTGTGTGGGGCTTGATCCCAGGACCCCAGGAGCATGACCTGAGCTGAAGGCAGTCAGGAAGGTTGGGTGTGGTTGGAAGTCCAACCATCTGAGCCACTCAGGTGCCCCAGATTTTGTTTAGTTTGGAGAGAGAGTGCAAGCATGGGGAAGGGCAAATGGAGAGGGAGAGGCAGAGAATCTCAAGCCAACGACTCCATTATGAGAACATGACCTGAGCCAAAACCAAGAGTCAGATGCTTAACTGACTGAGCCACCCAGACGTCCCCTCTAGTTTTAATCTTTTGAGGAATCTCCATACTGTCTTTCCCACTGGCTGCACCAGTTCGCATTCCCACCAACAGTGCATGAGGGTTCCTTTTTCTCCACATCCTCGCCAACACCTGTTTCTTTGATGAGTTATTCTGACAGGTGTGAGGCAGTATTTCCTTCTACTTCTGATTTGGATCTCCCTGAGGATGAGTCATGATGTTGAGCATCTTTTCATATGTTTGTTGGCCATCGGTGTGTCATCTTTACAGAAGTTTCTGTTTTCATGTCTTCTGCCCACGTTTTAATTAGATTATTTGTTTTTTGGGGTATTGAGTTGTATCAGTTCTGTATATATTTTGACTAGTAACCCCCCATCAGATACATCATTTGCAAATCACTTCTCCCATTCAGTAGGTTGCCTTGTAGCTTTGTTGATTGTTCTCTTCACTGTGCAGAAGCTTTTCATTCTGACATAGTCCCAATGGTTTATTTTTGCTTTTATTTCCCTTCCCTCAGAAGACCTACCTAGAAGAATGTTCCTGTGGCTGGTGTCAGGGAGATTACTGGCTGTGTTCTCCTCTAGGAGTTTTATGATTTCAGGTCTCATATATAAGTCCTTAATCCATTTTGAGTTTATTTTATTTTATTATTATTTTTTTAAGATTTTATTTATTTATTTCAGAGAGAGAGAGAGAGCATGAGAGGGGAGAAGGTCAGAGGGAGAAGCAGACTCCCCATAGAGCTGGGAGCCCGATGCGGGACTCGATCCCGGGACTCCGGGATCATGACCTGAGCTGAAGGCAGCTGCTCAACCTCCTGAGCCACCCAGGCGCCCCTATTTTATTTTATTTTTATATATTTTAATTATTTGGCAGAGAGAAAGTACAAGCAGGGGGAACAACAGGCAGAAGCAGAGGGAGAAGCAGACTTCTCGCTGAGCAGGGAGCCCGACATGGGGCTGGCTCCCAGGACCTTGGGATCATGACCTGAGCCTAAGGCAGATGCTTAACTCTGAACCACCCAGGTGACCCTTGAGTTTATTTTTATGCATGGTGTCAGAAAGTGGTCCAATTTCATTCTTTCGCATGTAGCTGTCCGGTTTTCCCAAAACCATTTCAAGAGATGGTCTTTCAGATGGCACATTCTTTCCTCCTTTGTTGAAGATGAAATGACCGTGTCACTGGGGATGTATTTTTGGGTTTTCTATTCTATTTCATTGATCTTTTTGTCTGTTTTTATGCCAGTACCATACTGTTTTCATTACTACTACTTTGTAACCTAACTTGAAATCTGGAATTATGATGCTTCTAGCTTTTTCTTTGTCAAAGTTGCTTTAGCTGTTTGGGGTCTTGGTAGTTCATACAAATTTCATACAAATTTCAAATTTGTCCCACCTCTGTGAAAAATGCTGTTGGTATTTGATAGGAATTGCATTTAAAGTATAGATTGCTTTGGGTAGGTTGGACATTTAAAAAAATTTTTTTTTTAAGATTTTATTTATTTATCCGACAGACAGCACAAGTAGGCAGAGAGGAGGCAGAGAGAGAGGGGGAAGCAGGCTCCCCACTGAAGCAGAGAGCCCGATGCGGGGCTCAATCCCAGGACCCTGGGATCATGACCCGAGCCAAAGGCAGCCACCCAACCCACTGAGCCACCCAGGCACCTGGGTAGGATGGACATTTTAACCATATTTGTTCTTCCAATCCATGAGCACGGGGGGTGTCTTTCCATTTCTTTGCATCTTTTTTTTCTCTTTTTTTAAAAAGATTTTATTTACTTATTTGAGGTGGGTGGGAGAGAGAGAGAGTGAGCCAGAGCATAAGAGCAGGCAGAGGGAGAAGGCAAGGAGCCTGATGCAGGACTTCATTCCAGGACTCTGGGATCATGACCTGAGCCAAAGGCAGGGGCCTAACCCACTGAACCACCACCCAAGTGCCCCACATCTTTTTTTCTTTATTAAAAAAATAGATCGGGAGTTATCTTTTTTTAAAGATTTTATTTACTTATTTGACAGAGATCATAAGTAGGCAGAGAGGCAGGCAGAGAGAGAGGGTGAAGCAGGCTCCCCGCCAAGCAGAGAGCCCGATGTGGGGCTCATTCCCAGGACCCCGAGATCACGACCTGAGGTGAAGGCAGAGGCTTTAACCCACTGAGCCACCCAGGCGCCCCAGATTGGGAGTCATCTTATCCATATAATGCATGCTTTTTTTTTTTTTTCCTTCACTTTTTATATCATTATTATCTCTCCACTAATAAACTCTTTGTAAAAATAACTTTTCACATGGCTGTATCACCATCTTCATCTTCTGCTGGCCTGTGTCTTGAGGCTGCTTATGGTTTCCTTCCAAATACTGAGTATGCTGTTTCATATCAGTCTTTTCTTAGGTATGGTTTTTCCCTGTGTGCCCATCCTGGAGTAAAAAGGGCCTAGCTTTTAACGACTCTTTGTGCTTGAATGCTCCTAAAATCTCCCCTCAGGTCTGGAGTTCAAATTAATAGGCCCACCCCTGGCTGCTTTCTGAGGTTGAGCTTGTGTGGCTCTGGGGTTGATCTTGGATGAAGTCAGCATTTCCTTTTGATCCTCCTGTGAAGGTAGGACACCAAGGTTTTCTGCTGGCCTTCTGTCCTGAGGCAAAAGGGCTTCCCCGGTCTCTGTTGCCCCTGGGTTTGTAGTCCTGGGTGTAAAGAGGTTCCACTCCCAGCCCAGAGCTGTGTGGAAGGGGGGAGCTGTTCTCACCACTCAAGCAGACTCCCCACTAAGTGCGGAGCCCAACATGGGTCTCGCTCTCATGACCCTGAGATCACAACCTGGGCTGAAACCAAGAGTCAGATGCTGAACTGACTGAGCCACCCAGGTGCTCCTGGTCCCACCATTTCTGAAAGCTAGCCCTGGAGCCAGCAGTCCAGGTCCATCCCTCAGGGAGGCAGGAACCGGCCACCTGGGGTCAAAGGTGGGGATCATTCCACAGATAATGGTAACTACTAATTGCTTTTCCTCATTTGCTGTGCTGTTAGACTTGGCATCCTTTATGTGTTGTCATGGATATTTCTTTTGGAAACTGTGGGAGAACAAAAAAGTCGAGTGAGTTGGCTCTCATCGCAGCAGAGGTGTACATGCGGGGCAGTTGGTCTGACTCAGCTCAGTGTTCCCTCTCAGCCTTGGGCCTGGTTACTGCTGAGGTTCTTAGATGGCCTTCCTGGATGAAGGCATGGATTGGGATGAGTGTGCATTTCTTCCCTGTTGGAATAGGGCATAGAAACTTGAAACTTCTTCCCGTAGATCATACAGTTCTAGGCTCACTACAGAACCCCCACAGATTCTAGTGTATGGTACCGTCCCAGGACATGGACTCGGGAGCCTGAGCCATGCCCACACTTTGCTTTGACCATATCTGTACAACTAATCAATTTACTTGGCAATGATGATAGAAGTGCTACAGTTTGTAGGGGTCAGTTATGCTCTTGGAGTCATCCTTTATGGCATGATCCTTTTTCATTTGTATTCCAAACAATCCTGGTATTTTTTCCGAGTTCATAGTCTTTCAGGCAAGGAAATGAGGCCTATGCCGAGGCTTGTCAGAGTTCTCATAGCTAGTGTAAGGGGTGCATTTGGGATGAGAAGCTGGTTTTCCCTGTACCAAGTCTGTGCTCTACCATTGTGCCAACAGTTCAACCAAACCACTGAATCATTTGCTTTCTGGAAGGCCGTTTCATTGGCATGGATTTATTCTTTGCTTTATCATTTATCCCTTTGACAGGTCTCTGAACCACGATTGCCCCACTCTTAAGAAATATCAACAATGTCATGCTTGATTTACCTGAATGCCAAAGTGCTTTCATGTGTATTGAAGAATTGCGGTGTGTGTTTAAGGATTGTTAGCGACTCCCCACCCACCCCCAACCGCCCTAATTTCACTTTGGTTAGTATGATTTATTACTCCTGAGGATGGTTGATAAGTAGGATACCCACTTGAGGGAAGTGTCACCTTTTATGTGGGTGTACTTAGATAAAATTGATGATTGAAACACATGAAGTTAATTAGGTGAGGGAAATTAAATAGATAAATAAGGTATTTGGAGTCAGATTCGCACAGAGCTATAAAGATACCTACAAATTTTATGATTGTGCCATTTTAAGTTGGTTTGGTAGGTGACCAAGCATTAAAAACAATTGCAGACATCTGTCTTGTTTCTGACTGTTTCTTGCAGTTTTTTTTTTCTTGTTTACAAAGAATATTCTTTGAAAAAAGTTCAGAAAATGTTAAAAATGATGCAGAAAAAACTAAGGTCACTCTTAATCCTATAATCCAGAGAGAAGTACCCCACCATTGTTTCTTTTTTTTAATATTATACGTAACACTCCTCTCCCCGCCCCCGCCCCACCTCAGTTAAAACTGTTGTGGACATGTTTTCTGGCTGGACATTAATAACATCATTTGTCCACACCCATCTTTAGTGGCTTCATGGTATTCTCTTGTACCTGTCCTCTCGTAATGAACATTTAAAAATGCTTTCCCAATTTTCACTTTTTTTTTTTTTAATAAGCAACAAACATTTATTTTTTACAGTTCTGGAGGCTGGGAAGTCCAAGATCAAGGTACCAGTAGATTCAGTGTCTAGTGAGGGCTGACTTCTTGGTGCTGTGTCCTCATAAGGCAGAAGCAGCCCAATTTTCACCTTTATTAATAAAGTTGTAGGGAATATCCTGTTACGTGCACTTACCTTTGTGAACTTACTAAATTCTTAACAAAAATGTCTTGAAATAGCATTGTTGGACCAAAGGTACACACGTTTTAAAGTCTTCTGAAACATTTTGCCAAAATAATGTTAATGAGCATTTCTAGCCCTGTAAAATAATGCTTATTTCCCTGTGTGTTAACCCTCATTGGCTCTTATTAATCCTTTTCACTTGGCAGCTTGATAGGTTAAAAAAAAGAACCCAGAACTTGGTTGGTTTATTTTCATATTTTTCATTTCAGTAGTGAGGTCGAACTCTCTGTAGTTACGGGTATAGCTTCTTTTGTGAATTTTCTCCTTAATATTCTTTGCCTATTTTTTCTGTTGGGAAGCACTTCTTTTCAGTGTATGATATGAATATTTATCCTCAGTGATTTATATGTGACCTTTTTCAAGTTTGTAACTTACCTTTAAATGCGCTTGTGGTGAAGGACTTTCACATTACTATGTAGTCCTGTATCTCTTGTCTATGCTTCACTAAAATATTTTGTCTTTTTCCCAGTTTTTAGGAATTTAAATCTTTAATCCATCTGAAATTTATTTGGGCAAAGCTTGAGGTAGAGCTTTTTTTTTCCAAATCATTAGATAGTTATCCAAATCCTCATTTCATTGGTTTTAGATGCTTTAATGTACATACACCAAATTATAAACTTTTTTCATATTTCTTTAATTACTATAACTTTATATTGTTTTATATGTAGTAGAGCTAGCTTCATTCAATACAGTTTTTTCCAGTAGTTTTATTTTGCTTTCTTATTAATTTATACAAGTATTAATTTTTCTTTTTTTTTTTTTTTAGCAATATCAGTGTGAGAACTAGGAACTAGATTGTGTTCTCAAAGAAGAGGCATCTTGGAGCTCATGTCTAGCTAGGAATTTGACACTGACCTTAGAAATTTGTAAGGTTTGTGGTTCTTGAGCAGGAAAAAGAACATGGCCCAAGGAGTGTGCTCATCTCATTGGATGATCTTGCCCTGGAGAAGGTGAGGATCGTGGTTTAAATTCTTTCTGTTCTGTAAACAAGAAATGGCAACTTAAATCAGAGAGCCATGCTACCTTCATTTGATCTAAGAATTGAACCAGCAATCCCGGGGTAAAGCAATCTTGAAGTTTTTTTTCCCCCAGAGTCATTTGAAAATCTTCCCGGGAGGAATATCTGTAGCGTTTGCAGGATCTGAATGATCTCCTGCCTTCTCTTTGTGTTAAGTGCACATGAAAAGGTGGTGTCTGTCCTTCATCACCCTTGAATGCCAGAGGTCGGACTGATTTCCTAGGCACTCAAAAGTCCGTGCTTAACAAAGAACAGCACTTTTAAAATACGGTCTAAAGGGATGCCTGGGTGGCTCAGTGGGTTAAAGCCGCTGCCTTCGGCTCGGGTCATGATCCCAGGGTCCTGGGATCGAGCCCCACGTCGGGCTCTCTGCTTGGCGGGGAGCCTGCTTCCCTTCCTCTCTCTCTCTCTGCCTGCCTCTCTGCCTACTTGTGATCTCTGTCAAATAAAAAAAAAAAAATACGGTCTAAGTCATTAAAATCAAGCTAACACCTCTAGTAAGTTACTATCTTGTCAGGTCTTCCCACCTGCAGTTTCTTTAACCTTGTATTAGGTCTCACCATTGGTCAGGTCATTATTAATCCTTTAGTATTTTTTATTCTTTTTATTTCTATTAAAAAAAAGATTTTATTTATTTATTTGACACAGAGAGAGAGATCACAAGTAGGCAGAGAGGCAGGCAGAGAGGGGGGAGGCAGGCAGAGAGAGGGGGGAAGCAGGCTCCCTGCTGAGCAAGGAGCCCGATGTGGGGCTGGATCCCAGGACCCTGAGATCATGACCCGAGCCAAAAGCAGAGGCTCAACCCACTGAGCCACCCAGGTGCCCCAATCCTTTAGTATTTTTTAGTTGCCCTGTTGGTATTTAACTTTTTTTTACTTTTAAGATACCTTCTACATATTTCTGCATGTATGGTATAAAAATGTAACCAGAAGTTAATAGATGACTGTTTCTCCTTGTCATTCTTTTTCCTTTAGAGTTATTATACTGTTGCCATTTTAAATCTTTTTCATGTGAATAAAGTCAAAACTGGAGAGAGAATATATGCTCATATTATTTGTTTTTAAAGATTTTATTTGAGAAAGTGCACATGGGCTGGAGGGAGGGACAGAGGGAAAAGCAGACTCCCCGCTGAGCAGGGAGCTGGTAGTGGGGCTCAATCCCAGGACCCTGGGATCATGACCTGAGCCAAAGACAGATGCTTTACCCACTGAGCCATCCAGGCATCCCCAGATTTTAAATTTGGGGGATGAAATACCCAAGGCTCAGCTCAACCCCAGCCTCACAGTGATTTTTGATATTTCATAAGGGTACAAGTCAGAAGCATATATTTAGTACAGAAAGCCAGCATGTATTTTAGAATTTTGCAGAATGCTCTATTTGCAGGTTCTAAACTCTTTAAATACTGATTAGCAGTGGTATGACTCTGGGTTGTTACACTTGTTTCAGGGCATATATTTATTAGTTATCCTTCTTTTCTAAAACTAAGATGCTGTAAGTGAGGATTCTTGTTCATTGGTGGTCCTGGAGGCATAGGGAATATTAGTCTTTATGTAGTTATACCTACAAATTTCCCTGTATTTCCCATTTCTTTCTGCTCTCCTTCTAACTCGGGTTTCTGGCTCAGTGATAGTCATTGTAAACATATTAAAATACTGTTATTGTATTTACACACAAATGAAGGGAGACAATAGACTAGCTTTTGAAGACCCATAGATAGCAGTTTACTAGTCTTCTGGCCTCGGGAAATGGTTTTATTCTCCTCTGTCTACTGCAGACCCGTGTTGACAGAGTTTCCTGTTTTAATAGGTGAACATTTTTGTGGAAGAATTAACTGAACCTCACAGATTATTTGTTGAACACTCTCCAGATTACTTTCAATTGTAATCTAGAAGTTCTATCCTTTAACTTGGGTTAGGTCACACAGTTTAAGGAATAACAAATACAGAACTGTACAGTGTCATCTCACAATAGTATAACCAATAGTCCAGTTTGTGCAAGTTAATAAATATTTGAAGTTTAGTTAATATTTGAAGTTTAGGAGAAGTCTAAATAAAAAACAGGTAGGGAAAGAACATGTTACCATTCCCAGTCTAAGTCCTGTTAACGACATACAGAATGAAAAACATTTGTCCAATGATGTATGATATTAGGGCCTCTTGCCCTCAGATTAGCCTTAGTTTTGGTTTTTGAAGACTTTTCTGGTTTGTAGGTGAATTTTAGGTTCCATATGCCCTCCGGATCTCTGAATTTGGTGTATCCCACCTGTTTAACTATTTCAGTGGGTACACTGCCTGCCAGCCACACCCAGCCTTGAATATTGGATTTTGAATCCAAAGTTTCTATGCTTTAAAGAGAAATTGGTAAAATCATATTTTAGGGACCTAAAATAAAACCTGGAAAAATGAAGATTCTCCACCTTATGTCGGGTGTTAAATGATGGTATCTTTAAAAAACTGTAACATATCTAGTGTGTTTATATAGATAATGCAGTGAGGAAAGCATTCGGTATATAGCCCAGTGTACCACATGCTCAGGGAATGGGTAGCACAGTGAGTATCCTCCTCATAGAGGTATTCAGTTAATGTTTAAGTGAAGGACTGTCTAGAATTCCAACTACTGAACATTGTAGTCTTTGGTCTCTGACAGAAAGTAGGATTCCCACACAGTGGGTGTGAGAAGAGGCCTTTTGGACCCCTGCCCAAGGAGACTGCCTTCCCTGGGGAAGGCTTCTCCCATGGGGACCTCAGCTTCCAGGTCCCTGAACTTCTTGGGTGAAAAAGGGGCCTCCAAAAGGGAGAAGAGGTTGGTGTTGGCTCAGCTGTAACAGTTTTGATATGTGGAATTTACTTGGCTTTTCTTTCAAAGCAGTCCTTTGTGATACTTGTTCTCTTCTTCTGCTCTGTGTAATGCTAGTTCCTGGTGACATTATTGTAATAACAACTTCTCCTTGGTGACTCAGGCTTCAGGGGACTTGTTGATCTACCTGTCCTCTTGATGTTAGAGTTGAAAAGACTTTCTTTAAAAGATCACGGATGGAAAAAAAAAAATGATCATGGATGGGAAGTGAGATGTACCTAAAGTGACCATAGGAATATTTGGGAAAGTTTAGTTTGGATAGCAACTAGTCATTACCGAGAGCTTTATAGGTGGTTAGAAGCAGAGATTCTGCTGTCAGTGGGCCTGGCTTTGAGTCCTGGCTGCATTCCACATATTATCCCTGTGACCCTGGGCTTGAACTTGGCCATACCTCCATTTTCTCCTCTGCCCCGCAGGGATACCCTCACCTGGTTTGCCGGATTGCATAGTATTTATGTGGTGGCTGGGACAGACTGAGAGCCAGCTCAATAAGAGTTAATGGTGATTAGGACCCTGTGGGTGTAGATTGCAAGGTGTCCTACTGGTGTCCTTGGGTAGCCCTGTTCTGTGATTGAATGGGAGCCATGGCTGCTGACCCCTTCCTGCCCTCCAGCGGGACCGCCAATTCTTTCTCATGCATTCCGAGTCCCCAGTGAGAGAGAGCACTGGTTGGTATGTAGGATTTGTGGTCTCCATGTGTGGGCTTTGTTGTATTTGTTTGCTTTAAGGGCTTATGGCTGTGGCATTCAGAATATGAAATAATAATTATTGGGGACAAGAGGATTAATGGTAAAATTTAAAATCACTTAGTTGACGAATACCTTAGTGGCCTGTGAAATCTGTATCTTGATATGTGGGGTGGCTCTCATTAACATTTCTAAGCTTCTGAGAATTCGGCTGGATGCGCATTCATTTTTCATCTCTGCTCTTCCATTCAGGAAATATCAGTAAGGTTTCATAATTCTTTGTCATTTCTGGAAAGATAAATCAGATTATAGATTATTAAGGGTTATTTTTCATGTTGATGGTGGATAAACGTTAAGAGGCATCCTTGCTGAATGGAGACTGACTTATCGATGATGATCACAGGATTAATAAGACTGCTCAAATCCTGGAATGCTTGTAGATTCTTTTCTAGTGTTACGGTAGCTGGATCCAGGAATACTATTAACCATGATTATGTACTGATTTTTGAGCATCTACTATCCCACATGAGCTTCTCAGGAGAGGTGTTTTATAGTTGAAGAAATACAGGCTAGGAGACCTTGACCAACTGACCCAAGATGTTATATGGGTTTCAACTCCTAAGCTCATTTTCTTTCTTCCATACTTTGCAAATCAAGGCTCTTGATACAACTGACCACTCTCCCCCACCCAAAAAAAATATTGTTCTTAACTTTAGTAAAATCTAACCTTTCATAGGAATCCATTCACTGTGGCCAATTTGGCATTTGAGTCCAAGTCCAATATTGAGCTATGGTGGGTTAAGTTGGATAATGTATAAAAAGTATCTAGCTGGGGACCTGCCATATAGTCAGTGTTTTACCTTCACCTTGGCCTCTAGCACTGGGTGGGGCTCCTTGAACCTTTTGAGGTCTGCTGGAATATAGCAACGGAGAGAGCAAGCTGGATTGTCAAACAGGCCTGGGTATGAATATGGCATTCTTTAACTTTGGACTATAGACCACTTGGGGTGATTTTGGTTGCAAACAAGAGACTCTTATTTTTAATTGCCTTCTACCAAAGGGAGTTTCTTCAGTCTAGACATAGAGGCTGCCTGGGATCGGCCGCTCCAGGTGATACTTGTCTCTGCTCTGCTCCATGTGATGTTAATCCATCTCTCATGTCCTAGCAAGATGGTAGGAGAATGTCTAGTCCTGGGGTGCCTGGGTGGTTCAGTGGGTTGAGGCCTCTGCCTTTGGCTCAGGTCATGATCCCGGAGTCCTGGGATTGGGCCCCGCATCGGGCTCTCTGCTGGGCGGGGGGCCTGCTTCCCCCTCTCTCTCTGCCTGTCTCTCTGCCTACTTGTGATCTGTCAAATAAATAAATAAAATCTTAAAAAAAAAAAAGTCTAGTCCTCATAGGCAGATATGGCACTGTCCAGAGGAAGAAACCAGACTATTTCTCCTGGGGGCCGTTTCCTAGTAGAAAGGAACATTTTTTCCAGAAGCCAGGCTTCTTTTGTGTCTCAGTAACCAGAGTTTGGTCAGATGCCCGTTTCTGAAACAATTGCTAACAAAGTGGAAATAACTCCTCTTGGAGCACATGGCTTTGTGGGGGAAGGATGGGGCACTGTACAAAACCAAGATCTCATTAGACAGGAAGGAGGGAAAGGATGCTAATCTCCTCTCCAAGTCTCCATCCCCTCATATGTAAATGAGGGAGGCTGACACTTAGCTCACATGCTAGTCCAGTGAGGTGGGCACAAAGACCAGCCTCAGAACAGGTGGTTACCGCACATTTGAAGGTGCAGGAGACCGGGGCCACATGTTTTAGCCTCTAATTAGGCTTATGTACTGAAAGTTATGCAATTTGAAGAAATACTGGGCTCTCCTTTTTTTATTTTTCACCAGCTGTCTTTTGAGAGGCTGCCATATGGTGGGCTCTGTGCTCAGAACCACAGGGGACTTACCTGCCCCGTATGTATGGATGTGTGTGTGCATACTAGTAGCTAGGACTATGTGTTTCGTAGTATGGATGATGGATTAGTGAACACCTGTTGTGTCCTACCCCCTATTATACGTGCACTGTGTGTATTATCCATGCTGCTTGCCACGGTGTCTCAGAGCAAGTGTTTTCCCATTGAGAAAATGTATGTAGGATTGTTAAGGGAATATTATCAAATGCTGGTTGTGGTTAAAACTCAGTCTGAAGGAGTCCTCCTGCAGGTCAATGTCAGCTTCTCTTTCATTAATAGACACTGGAGATATGTCTGCTTATCTTCAAAGTTGGTAGCTAAAGTATCTCATGCATTTATAGTCTTTAAAATCTGTAACTTCTCTGTTAATGTTAATTTGGCATTGTGGTTAGTGATAGAGTTGAATGAAAACACTGATTTGATGAAACACCTAATATAGCTTTTATACACACACAGCTAATCTACACTTACGTGTGTATGTGTTAATATCTAATCTATGCATATATATATACATATATATATAGCTAATCTATGCTTATTGAAGACATTAAATTTAGTTTATGAAAGGTACCAGAAGCAGAGTGACTTTTCTGAGGAAAGCAGTCAATGTTATAAATAACGATTTGATTAACTTTGTTTGGGTCACAGGAATGACCTTTCTAACACAGCATACTTCTTAGTAAATAAGATCATAGGGAAAGATTCGATTTTAAAAAGTGAAGGGCATGAAAATACTGGTAAATTTCAGGACATCTCAAACATTTGGCTAATAATGTTGATATCTGATTTAGTCCCATGTACTGCCAGTTCTCCAAGAAGAAAATTCTTTTACTGTTTGCCTTATTAGATACATATTCAGAAGTCAAATTAGTAATTGGGTTCTTATCTGTTGCTGGATTTAAAACACATTTAAAGTATCTGTGATTTAACAAGAAAGGATATGTTTTTATCACTTCATCCAGTGTCTTACTGACGTGACATTTTCTGGGCAGTTGTCCACACAGTCATTTTGTTTTATTTTTGTTTTGTTTTGCTCGCCCCACCGCCCCCTACAACGCCAGAGGGTCACCTAGAGGGAATGGTGTGTTGACGTTTTTCATTTTATCAATGGTATCATAGTCTTTTTTCTTCTTTTCTTTTTTGAAAAGTGAATTCAGAGCAGGTACAGGTATCAGAGCAGACAGGGCCCTCTGGGCGATAGTAAGGAAGATGGGTTTATCCTAAGAGGCTGGAAAACCCTTGGAGAGTTTTAAGATTTTTGTTTATTTATTTGCCAGAGAAAAAGAGGGAGAGAGCATGCATACACAAGCAGGCAGAGGGCCAAAGGTAAAGGAAGAAACAGATTCACTGCTGAGCAGGGAGCCGGACACAGGACTCCATCCCAGGAACCTTGGATCATGACCCGAGCGAAAGGCAGATACTTAACCCACTGAGCCCCCACGCGTCCTAGTATCCTAATCTTTCAGTGGAATGGTTACAGACCCTGCTTATTTTTATTTTTATTTTTTTGGAAGACACACATTTGGAAAGTTAAGGAACAGCTTTGGCAGAGCAGACGGTGTATGAGGTGTGAGAATAACCATTGGCAGGTACTATGGAGGGAAGCCAGTGTGCTCCGGGAGGACTTGTGTGCCTGTTTTATACTGGGAATATTGCATTTATGTGATGTTTTGTATCCTCTTTCAGACGTATGAAGTTGGAGGCTTGGGGCCAGTGTTGGGAGATATTTTTGTGCATGATAACTTGGTGCATAATAAATGGGCCAGAGAGAAGCTCTCCGTGTTACATCTTCAAACATACTCTAAACGTCTTGTGTTGGGCCAGCCAGAGTCCTATCTTTTTGCTGTTATTGCCCTCGCTTTCCTTGGATATTTGCTTGTATACTGAAAGAAGTATCCCCTCTTTCCCTTGAGGTTTTCAGTCTGTATTGAAGGTTTTGGTGATACCTGTGATGTGGGTAGATGGAGGCTGGGGAAGAAAATTTTAATAGTCCAGAAGCAACGGCATTTTCCAACCTCGAACTCCTGTTTTTTCTTCGTCTTACTGTTCTAAGGATACACGTGAGCGCCGACTTGCCCTGAGTTAATTCAGACATACTGTGCTTTTCTAAACACGAGGTGCTTCCCCAGGCTTCCATTGGAGCAGTGGACTTGGTGCCTGCTGCTAGAGCAAGTTGACCCCGAAAGATAACATGTGGCCTGAACACCAGTGCTGGTGACTCACTGGAGCCAATTATCGGTGCTCTGTGTGGCTTTGTGATCTGCAGGGAGGCCCCTGTTTTCCCCAGGTAAGGCAGGATCTCCATTTCAGTCACTAACAAGATGAAAGGTCTTTGACAACTCTGTTAGCATTTTAGCCGTAGGCGTATTTGGTCAGTTAAAATTCACTTTGGCACATCAAATAACAAAATTTTCTTTTTCCTTTTTTTTTTTTTTTTTTAAAGTACATGGTAAAGGGAGAAAAATAACGGGGCATGGGTCATAGAAAACCCTGAGCAAAAAGCATGCATAGGTTTCCTGCCGGCACCCAGAAACATTTGAGCACGCCTAAGGTTGGCCTCAGTGGTTCTATCCTCAGGCAGATACACGCACACCTACAATCCGGAGACCCGAGGTGAGCAATTACCCAGCACAGGACTCAGTCTCACAACCCTGAGATCATGACCTGAACCAAAACCAAGAATTGGGTGCTTACCTGACTGACCATTCGGGTGCCCCTTGCATTCCAGTTTTAGATTCTCTACTCTTAACCCCTGGACTGTGTTTCCAAAGTTTAGATTTTGTTGGACTCTTCTTGGGAGGTGGTCACTTTCTTGGTCTGTCTGAGCGGGCCCAGGCCGTAACATCCATTTTCTTGCTTGGGTTCTGAAGAACCTGGGAAATAAAAGATTAGAGCAAGTGGAGACTATGACATCACATGCAGACATGCTGAGGAGGAAGAGACAGAAGCCTGAGAGAATATGGAGAAACGGAGGGAGCCCTCTCTTCACTTCAGAGTCAGGAGTTCATCCAGTGTGTAATCTAGCTAAAAGTTAGTAGTCCTGATACAGGGGTTGCCGTGATGATGTTCAGTAATACTTGGGTGGTTCGTTGGAAAAAAACACATGATGCTGTAAATAGACTAGGATTCCTCCTGACTTCATATTAAATTGCTGCATCTTTCCCCTCTCCCTGATTTCTGGAACTCAAGTGGATCCCTCTGGACCCATGTACTTCTGTTTCCTTTCTGTGTCTTTGAAGTGCTTTGTCTTTTCCCTTCTGTTTCCAAAGCCATTGCTTACCTGTTTTTTTTTTTTTTTAACCTTTCTGACAGTGTAACCTGTTCTTATGCTTTAGAAGGCATGATTGTCTTAGTGAACGTTTTGTGATATGAATAGTAATCCTATTCACTTAGAAAAGCACCTCAGATCTCTAAGAAGTGTGGAGAGCTCAGCAACAGTATCTAACTAGATGGCTGGGAGAGATAAAGTAGTACGTAGTTAGACTTTACCTTGTTCTCTATTCTAATAACATTTAGGAGTGTTTAAAACTTCAGGGCTGGGGGCGCCTGGGTGGCTCAGTGGGTTAAGCCTCTGCCTTCGGCTCAGGTCATGATCCCAGAGTCCTGGGATGGAGCCCCGCATCGGGCTCTCTGCTCAGTGGGGAGCCTGCTTCCTCCTCTCTCTCTGCCTGTGTCTCTGCCTACTTGTGATCTGTCTGTCAAAATAAATAAATAAAATCTTTAAAAAAAAATAAAACTTCAAGGCTGGCCCACGTGGGTGGCTCAGTCAGTTATGCATCTGCCTTAAACTCTAGTCATGATCCCACAGTCCTGGGATCAAGCCCTGCAAAGGGCTCTCCACTCAGCAGGGAGGTCTGCTTCTCCCTTTCCCCCAGCCCCCACTTATGATTGCTCTCTCTCTCTCTCCCTCTCCCTCTCTGAAATAAAGAAATAAAATAAAAAAAAATTCCAGTGCTGCTTTGCAGTATAGACAAGAAGGGGTGAAATTTGTGTTTGTTTGATTATTTAAGATTTTATTTATTTGAAAGAGAGAGCACAAGCAGGGGAGCAGCAGAGTGGGAAAAGCAGGCTCCCCACTGAGTAGGAAGCCCTATGTGGGGCTCCATCCCAGGACTCTGAGATGAAGGCAGAGGCTTAACTGACTGAGTCACGAGGTGCCCCGAAATTTGTGGTTCATAAGAGTGACAAGACCGTGCAAGGAGGCCAGATGTTCATTTGTAGGGAGCCCTCTGGAATGAAGTGGGGGAGGCATGTATGTCACCTACTGTTTAATAATAATTATGGGTAAATGGTAAAGACTTGGGCTGTCCAAAATTTATATAAACTGTTTTCTAAAACACAGGACATGTTCTCTTCCTTTTCATGGTTTTCGAAAGCCCTTTGGCATAGAGCTTGAGCGAGAACCGTGCAGTGACATGAAGGGAGAGGGGAAGAGAGAAGGGTAACACATGTTGCATTTGGTAGTGTGCCTCGGACTGTGCCAGTCACTTTAATCATAGCGTCCTGTAATTCCAGGAGGTCTTAACCATTCTACAGATGCACAGTCTCAGGCTTTCCATAGTGATGCTGTTTCCCCGAGATTGTGCGGGTGATTGGGGGTAAAGTTGTACCCCAGGCTTGCTTGTGAGCACACCAGGACTTCCTCAGGGGTGTTGAATGTGCTTGCATCCTCATGCTCACACGCACTGTGCCAGCGTGCTTGCCTGGGGCTGGGGAGATGGCAATTTATGCCAGTTAGTTCACTTCTTAGATTCATACCCTCACAGGTTTTGGCTCCCACTAGAAGAAGGCTTTGGACTGAAATTTACGATGCTCCTGATATAGACTGAAGTGGCCCAGTGTTTCTGTGGGGGGTTCTAGATGTAATGAGATCCCCCACCAGCCTTGCCCCTGCTCCCGGGCAGGGGAAGACCATGTGGGGTATTGTACAGAATAGGTGCCCTCCAGCACCAGCCTTGTTGGCTCATCTAGAAAAACACCAGCCTGGGAAGACCATCTTCCTTGTTTTTTTATGGAACCCTGCCTTTTGCCTGGACACTGCCATCTAGATGCATTTTTTATGTCATCATAAATTGTTGTTAGGCTGAAAGGTGAATAAAATGTTGAACTATTACATTACCCTGAGGAAAGTAACTAAAATTAATTATGAAAAGCAACTATCTTTTTTATCCTGGAGGAAACACTGAGTGGAAAAAAAAAAAAAAAAACAGCCCTTAAATTGTGGCTGACATAAATAGAGAGGGCAAATGTCCCCCTAGTGATCATTCCAATACTTTTAAAAATAAATATTTCTAATATTATCCCTAAGGCTATTTGATTTATTTAAAAGAGAATGTTGACTTTAATCTCTCTTCTACATGTTAGTTACTGGAGTTTCAGTCTTATTACCAAGTCCTTTAATACCAGATAGCTTCAGAAAAATGAAAAACAACAGCCAATAATCACTTGAAATGAATAATTCTCTCAACATTATGTTACTTTTTTCCTCCAAATGGAGGTATTTTGAGGAATCTTCCTTTTGACGAGAGACATAAATTTTTTTTTTTTTTTTTAAAGTATTTATTTATTTGACAGAGATCACAAGCAGGCAGAGAGGTAGGCAGAGAGAGAGAGGAGGAAGCAGGCTCCCTGCCAAGCAGAGAGCCCGATGTGGGACTCAATCCCAAGACTCTGGAATCATGACCTGAGCCGAAGGCAGAAGCTTAACCCACTGAGCCACCCAGGCGCCCCGAGGCATAAGTTTTTAAATAACATGTTTATCTGTTAACATGGTAGATGGCTTAATAGAAAAGTTACCTGTAAAATGGCCTGTTTTTGTTTTTTAAAGGATACTCCTAAAACTGACTAGTTGTAATTTGAAGTGTACTTCTCCTTATATAGAAGTTAAGTCTCTGGTCATTTTAAGAAGACCATGATTTTAGCAAAATGAGGGAGGATCATGAGATTTGTTTATGTAGTGATTGTTTGGTCTGTGAGTAGCTTTGTATCATGACAAAAAGAACTGGACATTTTTATTTTTTGCATCATTTTTTCGGGTTTACTTATTCAGCCCGGTAAATGCCTTGCTGCACAGAGGTGTGTAAAGTTAATTAGAGCTTCTTAAAACTTCATTGACGTAGGCCCTGAGTTCAAGACCCATGGTTTGCTCTAGCTGTTGGTTTCCAACAGGAGCCAAGAGTGATGTGTTTCTGTGGTCTGTTAACCGTTCAACACCCGGGTGGGAATGGCTCATTCGATTGGAAGAACATACTTTATGGGGGGTGGGGAACTTTGTCAAGGAATGTAGTTCATGTTGATTATATGTATGTGAATCTATAATGGAGAGCCCAGCAGTAGCATTAGCAGTGCATATGGTTTATTAAAATACTTACTATACCTTTCCTGTATTTTGTTTTAGCCACATAAATTGCCCTCCGAGCTGAAATTTAGTTAATCTCTCCATGACGTAGTACATGGGTCTGAATACAGACGATTCTTTTTCATGTTCCCCAGTGAAGGGAGATGTGTGCGGCGTTAGGCACTGGGGACCTGATGGCCTTGTCGGGAGGCTTATGTCCACAACTCCGCAGTCATGGCCTAAGCACGTCATAGTGTGTTGTCTGGTCTTTTCTGCCTTCCCCGTGTCCTCCCACCCAGTCCTACTCTACTTTGGTTTTTAAAGGAGTCACAGTGAGTACTGATTTTCTGTGCTGTGGATCAGGGTGGCAATGGACAAATCAGTTAGCATCTCTGGGCCTCACAACTAGATGCTGAATCACATGAGGTCTTTTCACTACTGACCCAGTGTTCTGTAGCTCATTTCTTTCTTTTTTTTAACATTAAAAAAAATGATTTTATTTATTTATTTGAGATCGAGAGAGAGAGAGCATGAGAGGGGGGGATGGTCAGAGGGAGAAGCAGACTCCCCATGGAGCTGGGAACCTGATGTGGAATTTGATCCCAGGACTCCTGGATCAGACCTGAGCTGAAGGCAATCACCCAACCAACTGAGCCACCCAGGCGCCCTCTACTGTTTTTCTAGTGTTAGGTAGCAACTTCTGGGGTCTACATGGTGTCTTATCCATTCGGGGTGCTATCACAAAACACCACAGACTTGGGTGGCTTATAAGCCACCCAGTTTATTTCCTACAGTTCTGGAGGCTAGAAGTCTGAGGTCAGGGTGCAGCATGTTGAGTGAGGGTAGTTTTCTGGGTTGCAGACTTCTCACTCTGTCCTAATGTCATGGAAGGTCTAGGGAGCCTTGTGGGCTCTCTTTCATAAGGACATTAATTCCATTCATGAGGGCTTAACGTTCATAACACCTCCCAAAGGCCCCACCTTCCAACACCATCACTTGGGCATTAGGATTCCAACATGTGAATTTTGGGGGGACCCAAGCATTTAGACCATAGCACGTTAGAAAATGTGAACAGATGAGAGAAAGTTGTAGGTTCTAGAGTGATAAGAAATTATGCTTGAAAGTAGTTCAGCGCTGAAGGCATTTTTGTTCACTGCTTACCTACTATATACATAAGTGATACTTTTATCCGCTTTGCATAGTAGGAAAGATATTGAGGAAAAATATGGAAAGCCTGTGGAGAAAGAATGTGAAGATTAAAGAAACACCACTTTGTAATTGGGGCATATTTGTTAAAGAGGAAATACCCTGAAATAATTCCTATATTCCCATGAAAATGGTAAATTACGGTTTGGTAAGGGTCTCCGGTTTGTTTCAATGCCACAAAAGTTTTTAATTCTACTGTTAGAACACATGACTAAGTTGAAATTTAAAGTGTTTTCAGAAGTTCACAGATTGCTTTATCCATTTTGAAATTCCTCCTTGTGCAACCCTTAAACCCAAGAATTTTTTGTTTTAGAGAAGTTTATGGTATAAATGATCATGTTAGGTATTTAGTTTTGTTTTTTTTTTTTGGTCTTATCCAGTAATTTGTTATTAGTTATTAACTAATTAGTTATTAATTTGTTATTACTATTAACACCCTTTGAGTGACTTTTTATACTCAGTTTCTATTGGGTGACTTTCTGATTGATGTTTTCTATTTTTATGCATGTGTCATGGCTAGAATATGCATCATTCAAGTATAATGGCTATTAGTCTTGCCATTCCCAGCCTGGTGGTCTTATACTTGTTAGTTTTGTTGTTTATGTATTCCTTGGAGTGTCTGTTAGGAAGGATATGCCCTTTGAATGTAACTTGTTTAGAAATCCTGCAAATCAAAACTTCCATTTCACAGCTCTCCTAACTGTTAATAATACCAACTGTAGGAACGTACGTCTGTAAGCATGTTATCTACCAATCAGAGAGTTCAGTATTCAACTCTTTCTAAGGTATTAGGAATGCTCTACACATTCCGTAGACCTTTGCTTTACTCCTCTAGCTAGAACCCTGGGTCATATGTCTTCACTAGACAGTTCTGTGTGGTTCTCCCACTTAGCTAATTTCCAGCAAAGTATGAAAAGATGAGAAACTTTCTGAAGTTTGTTTTAGAAGTTCTAGGTAAACTGTTTGACCTTTGTAGGAACAATAACTTTCTGCTTCTACTTTCAAGATCCCCCGAGACTTCTCAGTTTCTAGAAGGAAGATGGTCCCAACTACTGAAATTTTGTCCTGCCTTCTTTGAATAGGAAGACCTACCTCCTGCTGTCTGATAAAGCTGATCCTATAATATCCAAAATCTTTGTTTGTTTGTTTTTCAAGACATTAAATAACCCCAACCCTACCAGCTGTGGCAAACAAGTAATTTAAATTGAAAAAGACACAGTATCCATGTTTTTCTTAATTGATTATAATGGGTTATGCTTCAACTCTGTCTTTGCCAGTTTTGTTATTTTGTATGCAGAAGCTTTGGTGTTTATTTGAATTACTTTATAAATCATTCCATTTGCTGAGAGTGACAGAGTCTTGAATTTAGTCAGTAAATGTTTATTGAGGACATACAAAATACTGGGCCTACTGGTCAGTACTGGGCATTCATACATGAAATACTAAGTAACTGACTTCAGGGAACTAGTAAGGAATGCATTTAGTGTGCATTTTCCTTTATTGTGAGAGCCACCGACATTTTGTTTCTAGAATATTCTGAAGGAACCTTAACCTTGGAGTAAAACCCTTCCTTTTTTAGCAAGAATCAAGTCTCTTCCCTGCTTCTTTGCCTTTTCTCCTAAAGATCCAGCTTCTTAGATGATAAGGTTGTGGAACCATAGGAGTTGGATGGGACCCTCAAAGTTAACCTTTGAACCTTCCCGTGTCATTCCCACACTTCGTTCAGCAACCCTCTTGTCTATGTCTAGACAGAATTCACCGTACTTACCAGAAAGTAGTTTTGGTTGTTAGTAAATTATGGCATTTAATTTCTTCATGAATTCCTTCCCACACGGAGCCTGTGAAATATTCAGAAGTTTACGTCTGAAGTATCTCTTCAGTGGGAATTGGCTTGTCATCAGATCTCAGGTGTTAAAACGTTTTTACATGCTCTATGTTGGAATGATGGCAAATTTCTTAACTGTGGGGATAAATTAAAGTATGTAAATTGAGGGGCTCCTGGGTGGTTCAGTAGTTAGGCATCTGCCTTTGGCTCTGGTCATGATCCCAGGGTCCTGGAATCAAGCCTGTCATCAGGCTCTCTCCTTGGTGGGAAGCCTGCTTCTCCCTCTCCCATACCCTGCTTGTGTTCCCTCTCTCGCTGTCTCTCTCTCCCTCTCTGACAAATAAATAAAGAAAATCTTTAAAAAAAATATGTAAATTGAAAGTTGTTTAAACATACTCATGATTATAAATTAATTTTCTTTTTGTGAATATTAAACAGGGGTAGGCTGATGATTAATATTCTAGGAAATAGAAAACATTTCTAGATAGCCTAATCTTATTAGATGTATGGAAGTAGAGAATACTTTTTTCAGTCACATTTTTTTTTTCATTCAGTAAATTTTAGTGGTACATACTAATTTCTTACATTTGCAATAAATGTAGGGGACTCACAGATGATGTATGTGGCCCCCAGGGAAATCAAAATTTTGTGATTTTTTTTATGGTCAAAAATGTAATTTTTATTTCTTATATTTAGTTTTTTAAAAAAGATTTAGAGCATATGTGTGCTCTTGGGCATGTGGATGGGGGAATGGGCAGAGGGGAAGAGAGAAGAAAAGGGGAAGAATCCTAAGCAGACTGTGCACTGAACATGGAGCCTGACACAGGGCTCAATCCTGGGATTGTGAGATCATGACCTGAGCCAAAAGCTAGAGTCAGATGCTCAGCTGACTGGAGCCACCCAGAGACCCCAAACTCTAGTTCATGTTTTAAAAAAGCTTATGGATGCTTTGAAAGATGTGTCCTCTACTCTTACTGATAAAGGCACCTAAAACCACTAGTGTAGCTCTCTTTGGGATTTGGGGTCTATTTTGAAGCATCTTGATTCAGAAGCCCAGGCATCCTCTCCAAAATTCTGACTAAATGTTAAAAAAATTAGGTTTTACTATTTGATCTCTTCTCTTGACTCCACTCCATGTGCTTTGACTTTTTCTTGTTGTATAGTATTTATGAAAAGTAGAGAAAAGGATTCTAGAGAGCTGCCCTTTAAACAAGAGGTGTTTTCCTACTCCATGTGGGAAGGTCCCAGTACTGTGTGAGTCTTCCTGACTTGCCTTCCCCTGGTCATTGATTCACAGTTGTTCTTGAAATCAGGCGTGGGTATTCAGCTAGCAAGATCAGTGGGGATCCATATCACTTCTGGTCTCCTTATCAGATTCTTTATCATGAATGGTTTTATGATTTCTATAAATTGTAGGGCTGCTTTTCAAAATGGTTTCTGGATATTAACACCAATTCATCTGAATTCATGACACAGTTCCTCATCATTAACAAGTAAAGTAGAGTTTGTGGAGTAAACTGTTTATTCCTTAGTTTATCAAAAAAATTGGAAAAGTTTGGGTTTGATTACTGCAATTGCAACATTGATTTGCTCCCCACGTATGTGTGAAGATCCCACAGCTGTGATCATTCATACCATTTAAGTAACAGGGGTCTAAGAGGAGGATAGATCACTGAGATACTTTCCCATCATCCCTTAAGGCTAGACACCATGGTTGGTAAAATAGTTTTTAGAGCAAAGGGTAGGGTACAGATGTGCCATCATTTAAACAGACACATGCTAATTTTTAGCATGTCATGTATATGTATATTTGAGGAAAGCATGAGAAGCAAGCATTGGTGTTCATCACATACTTACCTTTATCCCAGTGTTGTTTTGCATTATGAGTAGGAATTTCCCAAGCCTGTCTTCATTCCAGCATATCCTGAGAGTGTATGGGGAGTCCCTGAACACAAACTTCTCTTCCCCTACATAGTGTTCTATCATCTATCAGTTTTTCTTTTTTTTTCTTTTTATTTTTTTAATATATTTTTAAAAGATGTTATTTATTTATCTGACAGACAGAGACCACAAGTAGGCAGAGAGGCAGGCAGAGAAAGAGAGAGAGGGGAGGAAGCAGGCTCCCCGCTGAGCAGAGAGCCCGATTCGGGGCTCCATCCCAGGACCCCGAGATCATGACCTGAGCCGAAGGCAGAGGCTTTAACCCACTGAGCCACCCTGGCGCCCCCCATCCATCAGTTTTTCAAAGTAACAGTAAAATACCAAAAACCTGACTTACAAATTGGAAAGATTTATTTCTAATGACCAGCTGATGGCTTTCTTTAGCCCTGATACAAGGAAGAGAAAGGGTGTACCTTCCATGTTTCAGACACAGTGGTTGCCATAGTAGCTCCCCTCCCATCCACCTGTAGTGGGTGTTGTGAGATAGGAGGTCAGTGAAGAGCATTAAAATTTCATATTGGATTCTTTTTATCTGTATCTTTATTACTTTTTTCTTGGGAAGTACCAGGAAAGATTTAGGAATGTAGGAAAAAATGTACATGGGGCACATATTTGAAGAGCTAGAACAGAGTCTAAGGAACCAACCTAGAGTGTTGGGATGAACATTGACTTAGTAAAAGCCTTAAGTATCCACAAATTTGTTCTGATACTTTATTTTGTAGAGGACAAAATTTAGGTCTAGGAAAATTAAATGGTTTCTCCAAGATGATAAAGATGGTTACTGGTAAAGAAAGATCAGCTGAAGTTCTTTTTGGAATTGAGGATAAGTACCAAAAAGCCCTGAAGATAGCAGGCAGTAAACTCTTCATCCTTGCAGTGGTAAACCAGAGAAAAAGAGGTTACATTGAATTTAGGTAATTTAATATAGAACGTTTAATAGTAGAAGCTTTTACTAATGGCATGTGGTACTTCAAGATACTGCAAGAGAAAGTGTTTTTTGTATGGTCCTTTCCTGAAGTGGGAAAACAGGGCAGGGGAATGATTGGAGGCTGTGTCAGTATCCTTTAATTATTTACTGTGGTGTGCTAAGAGGATCCCATAGTTTAGAGAAGGAAAATACCGATCATTGGATATTGAGAATCCTAACCTCTCCCTTGGTGCATGGTCTTGGCCACCACCTCCACTGTGAGGGGCCATGATGAGGTCTGTGGAACAATCTGCCAGACAGCTGCACCGGCATTCTGTTCTTTTGGTCTGTAGCTGCTGGGTGTGTCCAGGTTAGTAATGAACGTGTGATTTACCTCAGATCTAGACTAGAGTTACAGTTGACCTTTGCAGTTAATGGGTTGACTTTGTCTAGAATTGAATAATGACCTGTTCTCTAGCATATTTATGAGCACTGAGAAGGTGAGTGTGAAAAACCACAGAAAGGGGTACTAAACCAATTAGGTGATTTGGAAGCATCCAGGAGAATGATCCTGCCACCTGGGATCAACATCAGCACTTTTCCCGATCAGACGTTCTTCTTGAATTCCCTTTTCAGTAGATACACATAAACGTAAAAATACTAATGTATAAAAGACAGGTGAACTTTTGCCTGTACATGGGAATATATATATTTTTGTTACTGTTTTTCTTTGGAAAAATGCTTCTGAACCCAGGTAGTGGCGGGTGAGGGGGTGTCCCCAGCTTCTGACTGTCATACTGCAGTGCACTTGAACAAGATTGTTAATGTTTTCTTTCTTAAGAGTTCCTACACTATGGAGCGAATACACCCAGGAAGGACCTCGTTTTGTTTTGTTTTGTTTCCATCAGGAATTTACGAAGCAAGGTTGCAAAGACTCTGAGGAATAATTAAGATTTAAATATTCCCAGCAGGGAGAGAAGGAGCTTGAATAAAAGAGTATCTTTCCCTTTCTCTTTTAGGATTTGATCACAAGAAGAGATCATTTGGCTTGCTCATTAAGACTGCCATTAATGTTTAAGCACAAAAGAAACTCACATGCTTTTGCAATATGTAGTTGTTTTCATCTGGTGTTTAATTCTCTGGTATCACAAATTTCTTGAATTAAGTGACCTCCTTTCATTGAAAAGGTTCTCCAGCTGGTAGGAGGTCACCATTGTCATGATACTCTGAAGTGTAAAGGGATTAAGAAAGTACATAACACAAGTTCTTACAGAAGAGCAGTGACCTTTTGGAAATCACTTCACTCCCAGGTCCCCATGGACTTTTCCTACAGGAAGTGACCTCCTTTCATTGAAAAGGTTTTCTGTATTTCTGATGTTGCCAATGCTGCAATGATTTACTCAAGTTATTGGTGGCACTCTTTGGGATGTGCAGAAACCCAACTCACAGTGGTTTAAGCCAAAATAAAGGAGGGGTGTGTTACAGACTTCTGTGATTGAAAGGGCCAGGGAAGGTCATGGATGGCCATTTCCAGGGATTCCAATGATGCCATTATGACTGGTTCCCTTGGTTCTTGGCTATGCTTTCCTCATTGTTGGCTTCAGCTGCAGATGGGTTTTTCCTCTGGCATGGCCAGATGGTCACAAGCAGCTCCAGACCTACATTCTACTACCTCTGAAACTGGGGGAAGGAGAGTGCTTTGCCTTCCTAGTATTCCACCGCTGGGATTAAGTCTCCTTGCTCCGACTTGGGTCATGTCACCAGGATGGAAACTACTGGTCACAAGTGTGGCCCATAGAAGGATGGGAGTGCATGATCTGTTTTGCTCAAATCACTTAGACTGAAAGTCTGGGAGGTGAAGTTCATTCCAAAGAGGAAAATCAAGGTTTATCTCACCAGAAGGGGCAGCGACTACTGGGCTATCCACACAAGAGACTGCTGCTCCCTTCTGTTTTAAATGTTCCTGTCCATTTACATTCATGCACAAGGTGGTATTTCAAAATTTAGAAAACAAAAGGAACCTTTCCACACTTTGTGCTTCTGGTCTGATGCCACTAGTTCAAGTGGGGGCTTTTCCTTGAAAGCCATTTATAGTGAAGCTTTAAGGTATGTTTGCCTCCTTAGAAAAAACAAGGGGTTGTTTTATTTTAAACATAATTTCTAATAATTCATGGTTTTGATGTTTTATTAGTACTTGTTCAAGGTAATTTTTGTGTGCCTTATGATTGGCCCCTTTGGGCACCCCTTTGTTTTTCTGTTGGAATGCCTCTTTGAACTCTGGAGCTCGGGCAGGACGCAGCTCACCATGTACTGAGCAGCCCCGTGAGACAATTTCTACATAGGCCCCGAAAGGCAAACAGGTACCTGTTAGGGTAGAAATACAATTCAGCTCTCTTTCCATACTGGTCAGGATCACGGAACAGGAAGGGTTGGTTGTAAGTTGTAGGGTTGTTTAGAATGTGCAGGGAAGGGGCGCCTGGGTGGCTCAGCGGTTAAGCCTCTGCCTTCGGCTCAGGTCATGATCTCAGGGTCCTGGGATTGAGCCCCACATCAGGCTCTCTGCTCAGCGGGGAGCCTGCTTCCCCCCTTCTCTCTCTCTGCTTGCCTCTGTGCCTACTTGTGATCTCTGTCTGTCAAATAAATAAATAAAATAATTAAAAAAAAGATTGTGCAGGGAAAAGTTCATTTCCATTAAAACAGAAGTAGATGGAGGCCACAGATTGTCAAAAACAAGACTTCTGGGGCACCTGGGTGGCTCAGTGGGTTAAGCCTCTGCCTCCGGCTCAGGTCATGGTTTCAGGGTCCTGGGATGGAGCCCCACATTGGGATCTCTGCTCAGCAGGGAGCCTGCCTCTCTGCCTATTTGTGATCTCTGTCTGTCAAATAAATAAAATCTTCAAAAAAAAAAAAGACTTCTATGAATTGAGAATTGTGTCTGGGGTTTGATGTAAATTGGAGAGTTTTTTTTTTTTTTTTTAAGATTTTATCTATTTGACAGAGAGAGAGCACAAGTAGGCAGAGAGACAGGCAGAGAGAGAGGAGGAAGCAGGCTCCCTGCTGAGCAGAGACCCCCCCCCCCCGCCTCCATGTGGGGCTTGATCCCAGGACCCTGAGATCATGACCTGAGCTCAAGGCAGAGGCCCACCCACTGAGCCACCCAGGTGCCCCATAAATTGAGGAGTTTTAAATACTGTTTCAGAGTGGGAGGGAAATCTTAACAAAGAATATAGAGAAAGCACAGTGTTGAGCGTGAAGATCCGTCCACTAATTCTGCTCTGGGAAACCTCTGTTCTCTCTCTTCATGGAATCTCAACAGGTTTGTCCCTCAACAGCGGTGGAACATTTGTTTTCATTGTAGAAGCAGCGTTAATCGGAAGTCATATGACACCCTGAGTGTTGAAGTCTGTTCTCTTTCTTGGCCCTGCTGGTCTGTCACTCTGGTTGACCCCCATCTGTGCCAGCAGCATAATGGAATTATCTGGAACTTGTCAGTGCTATTTGTTTTCAGGCAGTTATATTCATTTTCTGCACACCAGTGTTGTTTATGAGACACCGGAATCATTGAGTACAATATGAACAATTTGTACTCAATTTGAAAGTAATGGAACCTACCTCCTCTTTCATGTTTTTCTTGCTTGGTTGTTTATGGCTTTTGACATCTTACCATATTAGATTTGGTTTTTGCTCAGAAATAGGATTACATGTGATATAATGGTTTCGATGGTTTTTAAAAATTTTGGTTATTTTTTAATTTCCTTTTTTCAGTTTGTGGGTTTGTTTGTTTTTATATTTATTTGTTTGTCTTTTTGTTTTCATGATTTAATGACCACTGACTTAATTTGGTAGTTCAGCCAAGCAATGGAAAAGTTAAAAATACTCGATTGCCAATTTCAATGGGAAATGGATAAAACTTTTTGTCCTGTTGACAACCTTATTTCTTCTGGTCCTGTATATTATTTTGTAAGTGATTCTTGGTGCTAATTGAAAGACCTCTTTTATATTTTATTTTGTTGAAGACTGGTATTTGTGTAAATGTTGCTTTTACCTACTTTTAATTTGAAAGAGATCTTTAAATGATTCACAGTTTAATCACAAAGAGTTTGACAACAATTTTTTCCTGATTTTTTTGTGAGATTGCATGAGAAAAAGCAAAAGGAAAAAGCCCTCGAAACTATTAAATAGTGCAGGAAGAGGAAGCATTTTGAGCTCCTGGAAAAAAAAAATGTTTCTTTAAAATGAGCTTTCTAGTTAGAGCTCCACTTTTCTTGTCCTTTCCGTTTGCTGTGGAATTTAAATTACATAGACTTTCATATTGAGAGTGCCCACTCTCTCTGCCCTGCCCATTATTGTGAAAGAGCCCCAGTGAGGGGCAGTCTTTGATTAAAAAAAAAAAAAGAGAGGTGGTTATAGTAACTACTGGGTAAGAGAGACATTAGAAAAACAGAGCCCACTGAGATGTCGCAGACCTTTGAGGTGCTAGTGGGTTGGAAACTTCATTATGTTTGACTGCACAAGAGACTTCCTCTTTCCAGAGTTGATTATGAAAAGGGGCTCATGACAGCTTAATAAGCTATCCTTGCTGGCCATTGTAGATAATTCATGAGTGTACTGCACCATGGGAAGAACACACAAAGGAGAAACACTTTGTAGAACAAAGACCATGCCACAGGGTACTTGGGTAACTGGAGAAAGGTGGCTAGAGCCTTGTGGGGATGAAAGGGAGAAATGGTAGTTTGGAGAGAGCCTGGTTATGCTGGCAACACAGGTGAAAAACAGTCCAAGCTATCTTAGGTGGGTCTTAAAGGTGAAAACTTAAACTGTATTTGACATCTGGAGAGGCTGAGCAAAGGAGTCAGAGGTTTCTATAATGTTGAAATCTCACCTATAAGTCATGAGCTTTGGGGATTTTGCATGATCTGATTAGATTAATACAAAGAGGATACTTAATTTGGAAAATCCATTTATTTAAGAAGAGAAATACTGCTTTGGGTTGTGTTTCAGTTATAATTCAACTAAATCATCTTCCAAGACGGAAGACCTCTCCAAGGTACCCCCAACATGAACTGAGAGGTATTTTCTTGGTTTTTATTTTTCCTTGTCAGTACTAGTCCAAAGAATCCCAGGCAGGAAATCTTTTTCTCTATTCATATGAAGTTTATTTTTTTTTAATTTTATTTTTATTTAAACATATAGTGTAACCCCACCCCCCTCTCCCAAACCCCCTCCCCCCCACCCCCCTCAGTTTGTTTTATGACATTAAGAGTCTCTTTTGGTTTGTCTCCCTCCCCATCCCATCTTGTTTCATTTTTTCTTTTCCTACCCCCTTAACCCCCACCCCCGTTGCATCTCCACTTCCTCATATCAGGGAGATCATATGATAGTTGTCTTTCTCCGATTGACTTACTTCACTAAGCATAATACCCTCTAGTTCCATCCATGTTGTCGCAAATGGTAAGATTTCATTTCTTTTGATGGCTGCATAGTATTCCATTGTATATATATACCACATCTTCTTTATCCATTCATCTGAAGTTTATTTTTTGCTCATAATATGGCCTTGATACCTTTTGATTGCTAGAAAGGATAGAAAAAGATGTTGTAATATATCTGTCTTTGCTCTAAGGAATGTGCAAATGTCCAATTTTCATGATAAAGAAACTTAAGCTAGTTGTGACAGCATCTTAACCACTGAGAGATTTCTAAAAGGTCCAATTTGAATTAAAAGACATACAAAAATAGTAGACATTGAATGTCCTCTTAGGCAATTTTTTAATCCAAAAATTAAAGTTGTTGAATTGAGCATTTTTGATAGTTTTTGATCGAGCATCATGGACAGGATATCAGAAACCAGGGAAGTTTAAAGTGCCCATTTCCTTTAGATGAAAGTTTGGGTGAGTACCTTTCACAGGCTAGTGACTTCTCTTTCTAAACCAAGTCTAGTTTTCACATCACTCATAATGGATGCCTTTTTACATTTTCTGTTAAGCTTTGTTTTACTTAAGACCACAGTCTTTCATGGATAAGATTGACCCAGACTGAGTTCTTACGGGTGATCAGGTCTCACCATTAGCTGTTTGCCATGCTGCTGAAACTGTGAATGACCTTGCTTGTGACCTCTGTGGCTTATCTGAGCTACCCATGTGTGGATGTTAGTAATCTAGCACTTTACAGTTTCCAAAGAGCTTCGTATGCTTAATTTAATCTTTATAGTGATCAATGCAATATAATAAGGGGGGGTTTATTTTGTGTGTGAATAAGATCATTGAGTTTCCTTGAAGGGGATTATTCCAAGGGTAAGTAGCTAGAAAGTGAGAGATTTGGTATTTTAATTCCTCTTGGCGAGACTTTGGTTGATTATTACTTTTTAATTTACATCTTTTTATTCATTTGTTGATCTATCCAACATTTATTGAAAATCTGTATTAATCCAGGTATGATGCTAGATAGCACAGCTGCAGTAATAAGAAGGCATCGTCCTTGTCCCCGAAGAGTGTGGTCTGGAAAGAGAGAGGCCTGGGCCACAGGTGTGAAGGATGCTATAAACCAGGGTCCCAATGGAGAAATCCATCAGTCAGCTTCAAGATTTATAGAGTAATTGATATTTTGACCTTGTGGAGTTATTATTATTATTTTTTTAGGCAACTATGATAGTCTTTCTAATAGGTTTCAAAGAGCATTGGGATGAATTGAACTGGGTAGTAGGTAGGAAGGGGCTCTACGATGTCTATTACACGTGCAGGAGGCTGGGACTACTCTTCCTGGTGGCCTGTTCCCTTCCTGCTCCTCCTCTGTCCTCTTCTTCCTTCTGTCCTGATACTGTATTACGTGTATGCTCCAGTGTCATCGGTTATCTCCCTCTTCTGTCTCCCCCGTGGACCCTAAGTGGTCTGAAGGTGCTTGTTGCAAACAATTTTCAGGATATTTAACTCATCATGTCCAACCTGTGTCCACACGAGTAGGATATTTTATTTTCTCCACTTGGCCATTATCTTTCTTCTTCCATTTTTTTAAACTTATAATATCATTTATTTCATAGTATTTTAGAATTTATAGATCTTGCATTACCGTGCATATCAGTGAATGTTTAGGACCCCTAACCTCAAGTGGGTCTTGACAGTCTGTCCTTGCATGTTTCCCTAGGCGGTTCACTGCCCCATATTTTATTTCTCAAACCTCTTCTTCCTTCTCACTCTTAGCTGATAACTTCTTATTTCATTGAGAAAACAGATGTCACTGGAAGCAAACTTCCACATCTTCCCTCTACTAAATCAACTGACCTATCAGGAGCTCTGTCTTTGCTCCTACCTGTGGCCACTCCCTTCTCCTGAACTCATGACAGGTGGAGATGCACCTGTCCTATCTCTCTCAGCCTCACAAGCTTTTCCCTCCCGACTGCGTTTCTGCATGATTATTCCCACCAGCATATAAACATCTGATAATATATTTCTCAAACATATCAGTAATACCTTTCTTTTTTCTTTTATTTATTTATTTGACAGAGAGAGATCACAAGTAGGCAGTGAGGTAGGCAGTGGGGGGGGCAGGCTCCCTGCTGTGCAGAGAGCCTGATGAGGGGCTTGATCCCCGGACCTTGAGATCATGACCCGAGCCAAAGGCAGAGGCTCAACCCACCAAGCCACCCAGGTGCCCCCAATAATACCTTTCTTAGAACCTTTTTTGAAATCTCTTCATGGCTGGCTCTCCCATGTCATTCACACAAATGTCATCTTATCGGAGAGCTCTTCCCTATACAGCCATTTAAAATATCAACTGCCATCATATCTTTGTCCTAGCTTGCTTTATTTTTTTCATATCCTTGTCCTGACGTTATTGATTAAGAGCAGGAATTTTGACTCTTTTGATCACCTTCCTCCATAATGCCCAGAAGAATATTAGAGGAATATTAGAAATATTAGAGGACTACAGAGTATTTCCTTCTCTAATTCTATATTCCCCTTCTGCTGCTGTACCATTTTTCTGCTCCCCTTTTATAGCACAGTTCTAGAATTTTCCATACCTTCATCTCTACTCCCTCTTCTTCCATTCTCTTGTAAATCCCTTCCATTCTGGGTTTCATCCTCACCACTCTCCTGAAATAACGCTTGAGGAGGCACACCAATGAATAACACATTGCCAGAACAGATGGTCATCTTCAGCCTTCTTCCCCACTCAGAGGTTGACTTCCCCTTTGCAGCCTTATCATACCGATCACTCCTAAGTATTTGTCTTCAGCCATGACATTTGACCTGACTTCCAGAGTCTTGTCTCCAGCTGCCTACTTGATGTCTCATTTAGATAAAAGTTCTTCCAAACCTAATGTATCCCAAACTGACCTCACGCCCCCTCCCCTTCTCTGCTTCAGACTGCTTTCCCAGTGTTCCCCATTTTAGTACATGGCACTGCTGTTTAATCTGGGTGTTCAGGCCTGAAACTTGTAATTGTTCCTTTCTCTATCTGCATCTCCTTTCCTGTCAGTGCTACTTTTTAAAATTTTTATTTTCTTTAAGCTGGTCCCATGCCCAGCATGGAGCCTGAACTCAGGACCCTGAGATCAAGACCTGAGCTGAGATCAAGAGTCGGACACTTTGGGGCACCTGGGTGGCTCAGTGGGTTAAGCCTCTGCCTTTGGCTCGGGTCATGATCTCAGGGTCCTGGGATGGAGTCCCACATCGGGCTCTCTGCTCAACGGGGAGCCTGCTTCCCCCCCCCCCCCCGCCTCTCCGCCTGCCTCTCTGCTGCCTTGTGATCTCCTTATCATCTGTCAAATAAAAAAATAAAATCTTTAAAGAAAAAAAAGAGTTGGACATTTAACCAGCTGAGCCACCCAGGCGTCCCATATTTTAAATTACATTCAGACTGTGGCCACTTCTCACCGATTCCCCACAGGCAGCAGCCCAGCAGAAGTTGCCATCATCTTCTGCTTCAGTTACAGTAATAACCTCTCCATAGTATTGCTGTTCCCAATGTAGAAGCCAGAATGAGTCCTTTGAAGTAAAATGAGTCCTGTCACTCCCCTCCTCACAACCCTTCACAGTTCCTGTCCTACTTGGACTAAACTCTCAAGCCCTTCCCATGGCCTGCAAGGGTTCCACCCCACCTAGTCTCTGCCTTTGTTCCTCCTCTTGACCCACCAGCCCCCTCTCTCTTTCTAGAGCTCACGAAACCCTTTCCCATTTGCAGAATGGTGTTTGTTGCCCTGGAATATTCAACATGCTCACTTGCAACTTGATGGGATGGTGATTGTGTGTCCCCTCAGCCCAGAGGCTGATTCTGACCAGCGGGTGACATAACCCCCCTTTGTTACTCTACCCTGTCCTCCTGTATGGTAAGCTCTTACCATTCTCTGGTGTTTGCTTTCACAACCGTTCATATGCTGGGCATTTCTCTCTTCCTGCAGGAGTTTGAGCTTCGTGGGTGTGGGAACTTCTTCTGTCTTGTTGATACTAGTGTGTCCTGAGCAAGTGAATTTAATCCTTACAGAAATAGGAGTGATGCAGCAACAGTTATTCATCTTTTATATTCTGAGCAGCCTGTCCTGGGTAGTTTGTGAATGTTTTTTTTGATTAATCTCTCGCATGACCCTCTGAGGGAGGTGTTCACTTCATGGATGAAAATTCTGACAATCACAGTGACTGGGACAGAGAGCTGGGTAGCTGTCATTCAAACTCGGATTTTAGTCCAAAAATAAGGCTTTTTCCCCTTAACTTACATTATTTATCATTACAAGTTAATGTGCTTTGGACAATTTATGACAATTTACTATTAGGTAATGTTATTTTTTCCACCTAATAGATGAAAAGGACTGAGGAGCAAGTGCTTGAGGATTGCCTGGGGTCAGGTAGCCAGGAAGGGCCTAACACGGGCTTCCGATCCTGGGTTCTGACTGGGCCCTTTCCCTGTAACCTCGGGGTTTCTGGAACAGGCATCTGTGTGTCTCCCTTTATCTGGGTGGCATTGGGTTGTCGTCCATTATCTTTGCCCCCCTGTAAGCTTACACTTGTGCATTCAGTGCTGAGCTTTCCAAAATCTAGCCCTAAAATTTACATCATGAATTTGCTTCATGGACAAATTAACATTTTGCTCATCTCTATAATACTTGTGTAGGCTGAGTGAAAATAACATGAGAGCTGAAATTTGCTACTTTGCTTGGACTCACTGTCTACAGCATAAATGTACCCAATTCTTATCAGGAGTTCCATGCTCAGGTATAATTGGCTGGTTCATTGATTCATTCTCATGTCAGGGAAAAGCACTCAGCTGAGATACTCACTGATTGCAATGGAAGTGAGGTAAATTACTGGAAGCCTATGAAAATAGAGAGGTTTCGGCATCTGGCACACCGGATAGTAATCTCCCTTTGTATTATAGACTTTTATGTTTAGCAAGACCAGAATTTAATAGGTTTGTCAATTACAGGGATTAACTGGAGTCTGAAGCTGTATACTAATATTTCACTGTTTTCCAAAAGCAAATCTAGAAATTCACAGACACTTGTTTTATCTATACATTTTGTGCGATGAACCCTTGTATAAACGTGCAGGTGGGGAGATCTGTATCGAAACCTATCCCAGAAGCAAGATTAAAGTAGTTTCTATGAATTTCATTATTCCATGTTGTCATGTTTTTGCTGAAAACTGTGGTGTTTATTCTCCTGTGGGTAGTATATATTACTATGTATCTGACTGCTGTTATATAGTTTTTTTTTATTAGTTTTGAAAGTTTGTCCTTGTGTTATGCAATATAAGAAAAATATACTTACTAGAGTTCATTCAGTTTTATATGTAACACCTAAAGAGGGAGGGAGGAAGGATGGGAGAGACAGAGAAAGTGCATGCAAAAAACCATAATATCTGAAATTGCCTTATCTTGAAATTATACATATATATGTATAATATTTGTGTATATATACGTATACACACACACATATATATTCAGATCTTGAAAATTGCCTCTAAAATTACTTCTCCATCTTTTTCATAATCTTACGTAATATGTGATCTTTTCGGTATTCTTCCTCAGTGCTGGGATAATTAGTACATGGTAGTTTTCTCTTTAGGATTTTAGTCTAGTATGGATTTCTGAGAAACTGCCACTCGCTCACTGTGGCCTCTGCCTTTCCTCAGGAGAAGGCAGACTGCTAATATTTTAAAATATGCATGCAATCTCAACCAATCTATTATGCATGATACGTACCTATATTTATACTTACATGTGGGTCTTATCTGCTCTGCACAGATGCTAAATATTTCAGAGGAGTATGACTAAATATATTTAATTTTTCATAGAAGCATAATATCTCACAAATGGTTTGTACAGTAGGTAACACTCTGGTCTAATTGCAGAATGGATCCTAAGGGGTCATCCCATCTGGTGTTGTCTTTGGTCTTTTAATACTTTCTGCTTGAACATCAGCCAGGTGACAGGGAGACATTATTTAGTGCTAAATTACTTTGTCTCCACGTTCGGTTTTCATGCTTTATGTGCAAAGAGGAGCACTCCTTTCCTTGAATAGCTGTTCCTTGGGTTGTGTTCCACGTATAGGTGTGAGAGAGCCAGAATAACACTCTTATACCCAGCACATACACGAAGATGCATTTTAATAGGACTTTTCTATCTGTGGCAATTTTCAGTGCCAAGAAGGAGTTTTGGATCATTTTAGAGCTGGGAACATAGGCTTCACATCAGTGCATGGTATTTTCTAAGTGGAAAAGAGAAACCGATACATTTCTGTTGATGTGACTGTTGGTGCATGTATCTGTCAAACTTAATCTCTGTCTGGCATGAAACAGACACTGAGAATGTCTGAAATATGTTTGGTCTTCCTAGATCTGATTTTTTACTTGCAATTCAGTTTTCTTGTGATCAAGGTCAAGTTAAATGCTTAATTTTTGTAAGCTGTTTCCACTGTTACAGTTCTATGTATATGAGCTCACATATTATCCAAGCCTTTTTCGGCTCTTGAATTCCTTTTATCTTCTTTTTAATTCCAAATTTTGTTATATCACAGCTCTGAACATATTTCTGAAATTTATTTTCTAAAGATTTATGATAGGAACAAAGAGATTTCGTTCACCTCATGGTTTCTGTGGAACTCTTATTCTTCTGGATGATATTTGTGAGGGTAGTTTCAACCCCCCCCCCCACTTTGAAATAAAATTTCACTAAAGAATAGATGGGATATTAACCTCAGGAAACAAACTGAGGGTGGCTGGAGGGGAGGGAGTAGGAGGGATAGTGTGGCTGGAGATGGACACTGGGGAGGGTGTGTGCTATGGTGAGTGCTGTGAATTGTGTAAGACTGATGAATCACAGACCTGTACCTCTGGGGCAAATAATACATTATTTGTTAATTTAAAAAAATAGATGAGATATGTCCTATCAGGATAGTGGAATGGATTTTTTCATGTAGTCTTATTGGGTGTATCAGTCCTGACCTACCTCAGTTCTTCTGTAGTTGGAATCTGATTGATTACTGATTGTACCTGCACCCATAAATTATTGGTGAGGTGGTGTTGTGCTGTTTAGTATAGTAGCGTGTGTGTGTGTAGGTTTCCTTTAGTAATTCAGCGGCTCTAATGTTAGGTGATCTGCCTTGTCCAGGACATCTGCTGGAAGGGACAGTTAACCAGGCAGGAAGGAGTGTATTCCCTAATGGTTGAGAATTGCCCATGCACAGTGAAAGTAAAAACCAGGCCAACTTTTGCTGGATTTTATTACCCTTTGGAAGCTCCCTGCAGAGAGTACTGCCTTCTTGTCTGCCCCTGGGGCAGACCTGTGCCAATGACCTTCCTCCATCTTCATTACTTCGCAGCCACCTCTCTCCTATCTTATTCTTGCCCCTGGGCTTTAGGGCAGCGTGGAAAGCAGTGATGGAAGGGGAGGATGCTTTGCTGAGTTCTAAGCAGACAGTGTTATTTTTTCAAGTATTTTGACGAGTCCCAAAGGATATGGTAAGTGTCAACGTGTTAATAATTTGTTCTACAATAGCCCAGAAAAAGTTCTAAGCTAGCATTATTGCATCTCAGATGTGGAATTTTACAAGGTCCATTTTCCTCTTCTGTCCCTGTGTCTCTACTTAGAGTTTTAAGAAAGGACAGAAGAAAAAGCAATCGAGCATCATTACTTCAGGCTGTCCTTTCTTGGCCTACCGTTTGACTATTGACTAAGTTGTAATTATTTATTAATGATACATCCAACCTTCTCTCTCATCTCACCACTTCCTGCCACTCCTCCCTTCAAACGAATCCGCCTATTTCATTGTTTTTTCACTTGATTTTAAAAAAATTATTTAATTTTAGTGAGGGGGAAGGGGCAGAGGGAGAGAGAATATCAAGGAGACTCCAGGCTGAGCACAGAGCCCAAGGCGGGGCTCCATCTCACAACCCTGAGATCAAGACCTGAGCCGAAACCCAGAGTCAGGCACTCAGAGACTGTGCCACCCAGACGCCCCACACTTGATTTTGTTTATAACACAGTTCAACCTGCATATGGTAACTTTGTTCACTTTGCCTGTAGCCACATGATCAAACATATTTGATAAAAGGAAATTGGAGGACTAGGTTCAGTTTCTGAGTTGATTCCTCAATTTCCCCAGGCAGACTCTAGGTGCAATGATCTTATGTCAGTACATGTAGAATTGTGCAGCCTAGAGGTTCGAGGGTAGACTTCCCACCCCATTCCATCACACCCAGCTGGGTAGCCATGGATAAGCAGTTTACTGTCAGGGTGACTTTTTCTCATCCGTAAAGTAGCCTGAGTAATAGCATCTGCTTGTCCTCATAAGCATAACAATAATACTTACTTCCAAGAGCTCTTCCTTTACTCACTCAGGGACAGTGTTCTGGGCCAGATGTTGTGCTCTGTGATGAGTAGAAGTTGCTAAGTAGAACTGACCTAGGACTTCCCTCAGTGTGTCATTGAGGAAATGCGCAGTACTTGGGATGTAGGTGTCTCATGGTGGTTAGCTGTTCCTGGTATTTGGAGGAGGTAGGTCTAGCAAATATTAAATGGCAGTTCCTTACCCCTTTATAGGCATAGAAAGAATCCCTTCATTCTTTTTTTTTTCAGATATCCTTTATGAATGTCTCCTGTGTGCTGGGCACTAGGTATCAGTATAAACAAGGTAGGCAGGAGCTCTTTGTTCATGGCACATATTTTAATTTTAGGGGAGAAGAGGATGAGCAAGAAAACAGTTACGTAAAGAAGACAGCTGCCGAGCAGGACCCATGGTATGAAGGAGTGAGAGTGATGAGGCCGGGGTAGGGTGGTAAGCAACAGAGAGGACTATGTGGTAAGATGTCAATAATGGGAAGGAACAGGCTTGGCAGAGGTCCAGAGGAAGAGCATTTCTGCAAAGGGAAAGACAAGGCAGAAAAGGGCTTTCCACATTTGAGGAATAGAAAGGAGATGTGTATGGCTGGATTGTAATGAGCGACGTGGGGAAGGACAGGAGAGATAGCTGTAGAACTGGAGAAAATAGAGCATGAGAACGAGTTGACATGCATGAAGCCTGGGATGGTGGGAGAGCCGATGAAAGGAATGCAGGCATTAGTAGCAGGAAGTTAGGTGTCTTTTTTTTTTTTTTTTTTTGAAGATTTTATTTATTTTAGAGAGCGTGAACAGGAGAGGGGCAGAGGGAGAAGGAGAGAGAGAATCCCAAGCAGACTCCATGCTAAGACTGGAGGCCAATGCAGAGCTCGATCCTAGGACCCTGAGATCATGACCTGAGCCAAAGTCAAGACTCAGACGCTTCATTGGTTGAGCCACCCAGGCACCCCAAGGTGTCTGGTTTTAATTACATTGATTGACAGTGCTGCTTATGGAGATAAGAAACATTGGGACATGGCAAAATTGGGGGGGATTTAAGGAAGATTGACATTTTGGGTATGCCAAATTCCAAGAGGAATATAGACCTATTAAAATGTGATCATTGGGACACCTGGGTGGCTCAGTTGGTTAAGCAGCTGCCTTCGGCTCAGGTCGTGATCCCAGCATCCTGGGATCGAGTCCCACATCGGGCTCCTTGCTCGGCAGGGAGCCTGCTTCTCCCTCTGCCTCTGCCTGCCACACTGTCTGCCTGTGCTCGCTCTCTCTAACAAATAAATTTTAAACAAAATCTTTAAAAAAATAAAATAAAATGTGATCATTATCTGTGACTCTTCATAAGATAAAGGATTATCTATACCTTGTTTGATGTCTCTCTTGGTTTCTACAGCATTTAAGAAAGGCATTCAAGACCTTTGTAGATGATTCCAGCTTTTATTTCTTGCCAAGTCTTAGTTGGTAGGAAGCTAAAATTCCACATCAGTAGAGCTTACTGCTGGCCCATGAGGAGAACAGCAGGGTGGGACTCTAGCTCTGTCGGTCAGAACAGTGCAGATCCTGGAGAACCTAAAGGTTTCCTTAGAGCCTATTGGTGCACTAAGTTTACTGCTGGCTGGCGGATTTCCCGATACAGTGTATTAAGATGAAAAAGGTGAAGCTCCCCTCTAATGGAAGTATTTATTTCTACCAGACTGGGACTAGAAAGGCACTGATGAAATGTTTATAGATTCAGAGGAAACATTCTGCCTTGTGCCTTGGTTTTGGGTAGCTGCCACTTACAACTTGGAAATTAAGAACAGGTCTTTTGTCTTGATTGTCTTTGATATTTAGGTGTTTCTGTCCACCTCCCCTTCAGCTGACATTACCCAGGCACATGCTAATGTTGTCCTCGTGGCTCATCAGCTCGTATATGCCATTTTGTGTATGTATTTCAGCCTGATTGTCCACAGCACTGAGCCCCAGATTACTGCGGTAATGGGCAGAAGAGATTAAAAAAAAAAAAAAGTGCTACTATCCTCTTGCATAAAACCACATACATAGCATGAATAGTCAGGGATGCTAATGAGATATCCTTTAGTTGCCTCTACCAAAAAAAGAGGGAAAAAAAAAGGAGGAAGCTAGAGATAGTTTATAGAGTAAAAGTGTGAAAGGTAATTGTGGTCTTTGAATTTCTGCCAGAGGGGAATTCCATCCTCCTTTTGTCTTTTCCACAGAACCATAAAATGCAAGTCCTGGAAGGGACCTGGAAGGATAGTCTGTTCACTTACTGGTGAGGAGCTGAGCACTGAGTGGTCACACTGTGGTGTAAGCGGGATCCTAGCCCTGTGAAGAATAATATTACTCAGGAGGAAAATAGATTTTTTTTTCCCCAGTCTTCTGCAGGGTTGATTCATTGGTGCTGCCCATGCATCAGTGGGCTTTGACATACCCTCCGGTTCTCTCTCTGGGGGGGTGTGTGTGTGTGTGTGTGTGTGTGTCAGTCAGAGATTAGGAGTCTTCAGTTTTGCTTCAGTGCCTTTAGTTTTATTGCAAAGCTAGTCTTTGGCTAAGAGTCCCGAACTAGTCACATGTGGAATCTGGTGTGCCTCTATACTTCCATGTTCTGGTTTCTCTCTTTTTGCAAGACTTGTGACTGTATTACTGATGTCCAGCTCAGCCTGGACCCTTGAGATTGCTATGTCTGCCCCCAAATCACGTGATAGGAAACCACAAAAGAGAGTTCTTCTGGCACATGTGGATTATTCATGGCCTCCCTTCCAAAATGCTCACCTCAACGCATTCTTTGGTTTCCAGTCTTATGGCTGACTCTGTCACTCTTCTTGCTGTTGAATGTGATAGTTAGCTCCACTTCTAATTCACGATTTTGGTGCTGTTAGGGATTTCAGTACACATGCTTTCTCATACAAATAAACAAGATTTCTTTCTGGGGAATTTATTTAGGAATGGAAGTACCAGCTTACAAGGCATGCATTTTCAAGTTCGATGCCAAATTGTTTCCTAGCATGGTTTTTTTTTTTATTTTTATTTTTAATTTTTATTTAAACATATAATGTAACCCCACCACCCTCTCCCAACCCCCCTCCCCCGCCTCCACCCTCTGTTTGTTTTATGACATTAAGAGTCTCTTTTGGTTTGTCTCTCTCCCGATCCCATCTTGTTTCCTTTTTTCTTTTCCTACCCCCTTAACCCCCATCCCCATTGCATCTCCACTTCCTCATATCAGGGAGATCATATGATAGTTGTCTTTCTCCGATTGACTTATTTCGCTAAGCATAATATCCTCTAGTTCCATCCATGTCGTCGCAAATGGTAAGATTTCATTTCTTTTGATGGCTGCATAGTATTCCCTTGTGTGTGTGTGTGTATATATATATATATACACACACACTACCTCTTCTTTACCAATTCATCTGTTGATGGACATCTAGGTTCTTTCCATAACTTGGCTATTGTGGACATTGCTGCTATAAACATTTGGGTACACGTGCCCCTTTGGACCACTACGTTTGTATCTTTAGGATAAATACCCAGTAGTGCAATTGCTGGGTCATAAGGTAACTCTATTTTCAATTTTTTGAGGAACCTCCATGCTGTTTTCCAGAGTGGTTGCACCAGCTTGCATTCCCACCAAGAGTGTAGGAGGGTTCCCCTTTCTCCACATCCTTGCCAGCACCTGTCATTTCCTGACTTGTTAATATTAGCCACTCTGACTGGTGTGAGGTGGTATCTCATTGTGGTTTTGATTTGTATTTCCCTGATGCCCAGTGATGTGGAGCACTTTTTCATGTGTCTGTTGGCCATCTGGATGTCTTCTTTGAAGAAATGTCTGTTCATGTCCTCTGCCCATTTCTTGACCGGATTATTTGTTCTTTGGGCGTTGAGTTTGCTAAGCTCTTTATACATTTTGGATAATAGCCCTTTATCTGATATGTGGTTTGCAAATATCTTCTCCCATTCTGTCAGTTGTCTTTTGGTTTTGTTGACTGTTTCCTTTGCTCCTAACATGATTTTTAACCATTTATTCTCCCATCAGACATGTACAAGAGTTCATATTTTTCCACATTGGTGCCAACACTTGGTATTGTCAGACACCTCCCCACCCCACCCCGCAGTCTGGAGAATATAAAATGGATTTTATTTCTCCGTTAGTCTGTATTTTTCTAATTACTAATGAGATAGAACTTTTTTTCTTATTATTCACCATTTGTATTTCATTTTCTGCCAAAATGCTATTGATGCTTTTGCCTATTTTTGTTTTTTTTTCCTCAGTGACTCTATAAATCCTTTATGTATGTTTTTGTTTTTAGTATGAATTTCAAATCTCATATATTTTGATTTATTGTTTTACTTTATGGTGCCTTTTATTGATACTGGTTCTTAATTTTAGTTAAGTTGTATTTCTCAATCTCTTTTTGTGTTCTTTATATCTTGCTTGAGAAATCCTCTTTTACTACAAACTTATACCAATATTTACCCATATTTTCTCCTAAAAGTCAAAAAGTTTGCCTTTGCAATTAAATCTTTAATTCTTTTTTTTAATTTTAATTTTAATTTATTAGAGAAAGAGGATGAGCAGGAAGGAGGGTAGAGGGAGAAGCACAGTTCTCAATGAGCCCATGGAGCCTGACACTGGGCTCGATCCCAGGATACTGAGATCATGACCTGAGCCGAAGACAGATGCTTAGCCAGCTGAGCCACCCAGGTCCCCAGATCTTTAATTCTTAGAATTATTTTTTAGGTATGATAGGATATAGGAATCCAACTTTATTTATTTTTAATATTTAATATTTTTAATATTAATATTTAATATATTTTAATATTTTTAATTTGGGATTTTCTTCACTCTTATGTCAATACATACTTAACACTTTATAGTAAAGGTACACTATTTTGTATTCTACATTTTTTAGCTGCAGTGAGTTATTTTCTGATTAACCTATGTATTTATAATTACGTTTAGTGCTGCGTAAATGGCAGGAGCCATCTAACTGATCAGCAGGGAAGGACTATTAATGGAGAAAAGGGCCCATTCTCACTCAGCGTTTTTTCATGGTTATGTCTAGAGAAATAGCAACATATTAGATTTTCAACAATTTTTATTGCATTCATATTCACAAGTACAAATTTATTGAGGAGCATGTTTTTAATTAATGAATATTGTTTAACTGATATTACTATACTTTTATTACATCTTCTAACCAAATTCTGTGCTCACCGTTTCTCACAGCATTATGTCTTTATCTTACATCTCTTCAGTCAGAGGTCATTCGACAGTGGTTGCTAGCATTGGGTTCTTTAGGGAGTGTCTTCCCAGTGTGTGGGTTTTCTGGTGTGAGCTCCAACTGAAGCTTGACTTGACTGGATAAGTGCCTCCTCAGGTGAAGTCTTTAATGTTACTTAAGCAATGAGCGATCATGGAGGATAGCTCTTCATTCCTGCAGCTGAGAATGTGTTGTGCATTTCGAGTCCGTATCTGTCTACAGGTGTTGCTCTATGAGTAGAGGATCTCGGGTGCTTTCTTCACTGATCTGTTTTCGGAGTAGAATTTCTCTGGAATCCTCCCAGAGAGTTACACCTCCTGGTAAACGTCACCTTGCCTTCTTTCTTAAAGATGATGACTTTTTGCCCTTTTCTTCTACATGCGGGAGTTGGAGCTCACCCCAGACCCTCTACTGTGATGACAGAGATGGACCTTCTCTCTAGTGCAGTTTGCTCATGTTTTTCATTTATCAATGAAGGCCTTTGCACACTGATTGATAGCACAGAGTTTCTCTGTCATACGAATTTTTTCATGTGAAAAAATATGTCTTCCCCATAATCTTTATATTCATGGAGCCTTTCCCCCTGTGTGGGTTCTCTGGTGTCTCTGTAGGGAGTGTGTTGAGGCCCAGGGGTCTTCTGTATTCACCGCATTTATAGGATTTCTCTCTACTGTGAGGTCTCTGATGTTATCTAGGGACAGAGTATGTGTTACACGCTGTACCACAGACATTTCGATGTATTTTTACTGGTGTGAATTTAAAAATGTACTTTTTAGGGCTGAATGAGGACTGAAGGCTTTTATACCAAGAATATAGTCATAGAGTATCTCCCTGTCTGAGTTTCCGGGTGGGCATAAAGGTTAAATCTGTAGTTGGAGGCTATTCTGCCTTCATTTTATTTATAGGGTTTCTCTTAGTGTGACAGTTTTATTTTGGTCCAGTTGTACAACCACCATTTCTGAAATAGTAGCTGTCTGGATTTTTTTTTTCATATAATTTGTCAGCAACTCCTGCTACTTCTACCTTAATAATATACTGTGTTCAAATTGTTGTGTCTGTAGTAGGGTCTCAGTAAACATAGGTGATGACCTGCAATTTGCACGCTTATTGTAGGCATAATTTCAGTTGGCAGGTTTGATTAAATGGCATCAGCACCCCAACATCAAGGTTCGTATTTTATTTACCAAGCTATATTAACTGTGAGGAACCACATAAAGCACAGGTTTCCCTGCTAGCTCTTTAGTTTATGAATCATGGTCAAATACATACCAGATGGACATCATGATCAGTGACCCAACAGAGTTTTTCTTTCAAAGTCTATGGTGATTGGTCACTGCACCTCTGGGCTTCGTGTCCTACACAGACCACAGCTGTGCAGTTGCATTAATTATCTCCTCATCTCCCTGTGATCAAGGCTTCGGGCATTTCCCAAGCATGGATAAGTGGGATTGGCCAACAAAGATGAAAGTGCAGTAGAGAAAAAGTAGGAATGCTGGAAATGAAATTCTGATGGAACATCAGTGGAGTCGTAGAAGCAGTGGGAGTATAGACAGGGCTGCCCCTTGAGAAATCATAGATGTGCAGCCAGAGGGCCTGGGTGAAGGCGACCTTGTTGACATAAATGAGGAACATGGTTGTGACAAAGAGGTTGGAGATGTCCCAGAGGAAGTGACACCAGTTAAGAAATTCACATTAAATTCTAAAAATGCTGGAGAGTGATCCAAATGTAGGAGTAAGACCATTTGCCAAGACGCTGAGGAGATGCTCCTTCCAGAAGGAGAGTTACATAATGAGAAGGATAAGGCAGGCCCTGTTCAGACTGTTCTGGATAAGGGTTTTACAAAGAACAAAACACTTTAATCTCTGTTTTTAATGTTTTAGGCTATAGGAGGCTAGTATTTGACTTTTTTTTTCATTTTTTGGTACTTTTATAACTGATAGAGTTTTTTAACGTTTGGACAAAAATTTCTTTAAAGATCATGGAACTGTCATAAACAATATTTCTGAACATTGCTTGGCATGGTCATTTTTATGGTTATGCTAATGAGCAAACTGAGGATAGTCTGTATTTTTTAAATGAATTTTATAAATTCAGTGCAAAACCACTTACCACAGTTCCTGGAATATAGGAGGCACTTGATAAATGCAGCATGTGTCTAGAATTGGCTCACTGCAGTCTACCTCCAATGCTATACCCTCATCTGAATCATCTTCCTCTTCCCTGAATGGCTGAAGTTGTTCAATTCAGGTCAGTGTGCTGCCTCCTTGTCTCCCTGGGTTTAGTACAGCACCCAGTGGCCCCCCATTTCCTCAGTAGAAGCCAAAGAAAGATCTGACTCTGGGCTTAAGGCCTTTCATGGTCTGGCCCCACTCATTAGCTTCCGCCCTCTTCCCTCTGAATGCTCTGTTCCAGCCACAAGGACATTATCCTGACCATGCTGGATGCCTTCCTGTCTTGGGGCCTTTTTTTGGCCACTCCTCAACCTGCAGTGCCTGTTCTCCTTCCCTGTTTCAAGTCTTGCTTGGAACTCATCCCCTCAATGAGGCCTGCCCATTCTATTCATAATTTCAACCTTCCTACCACAGCAGCACTCTCGATACCTCTCACACTGTTGCATTTTTTTTCCATAGAACTTTGACGTAATTTACAGATCTATTGTGTTTTTGTTTATTGTCCCTCTTCCCCTACCAGAATGTAGGCATAATGAATTCAGGGATCTTTGATTTATAAAGTGATTTATCTCAAGTGCTCAGGATATATCCTATTACATACTAGATCCGCAGTAAATGTTTATTAAATGATAAATGAATGTCTGAAAGAAGCTACTGCTGTTGTTTGGTAATTATTTCCTATGTTGTACTATTGCAGCAGACTTGGCAGCATTTGTTCTAGAAATTTTGTCTTACTTACTCATCACAGAATTGCCTGGAATGCAGCATTAATCTCTGTTCTAAAGTGTTTTCAGGTCACAGGAAGAGTACAAGAGCATTTAACAAAAGGAATTCCATCCAGCATATATTTATGGAGCATTTACTATATATGAGTTGGGTGATGCAGTTGCCTTGGGTTTTAACTGAAGCACTTTTCTCTTTTTCTAGAGAGAGAGAGAGTGATGTGTATGTATATGCATGGGGTGGGGAGGGACAGAGAGAGAGAGGAGAAGGAGGGAAAGAATCCCAAGCAGACTCCATGTTTAGTGCAAAGCCTGAGCAGGGGCTCAGTCCCATGACCATGAGGTCACGACCTGAACCAAAACCAAAATTTGTACACCTAATCAATTGAGCCACATAGGCATCCCCAAAACAGTTGTTTTCAGTGGACCCCTGGTTTCCATAGAATTCAATCTGACCCGCTTCACCAATAGCCATAGGATACAATACGTATAGTGAGCTTTTTGAATTGGAGTCAGTTGTGGAAAAATTATTACCTAACCAAGGGAGAAGACAAGTTATGGAAGGTGTAGATGTGGATAAACATTTCAAAAGACAATCATCGTAAGCGTCTAAGAATAGTCCCTGGTGTGATTTGAGGGACTTCATAATGACCCGAGTTATGAAGAACATTTCTTGACTTACCAAGAGGACGGTATGTTTGATTTGCTTAGATGGCATATGGAAAGAGTTGTAACCAAAGTTTTATTATGTTTATGGGGAAATGAGGGACTAGGGGACTAGACTAGCCCCACCCCCTCCAGTAATCTCATTGAGTTTTACATTGATGCTACAGGTGCTTACAATTCGTTAAAATTTGTCACAAATATAATAACATCAGCAATTGTCCTCAAATACTGCCCTATTTCCTGCCTGGATATGACTAGAAAAATCACTTAATGGGATCACACCATGCTAACTTTAATTGGAAAGGAGGGTCTTACCCTGGCAATTCTAAAAAGCAACTCAATTTTGTCAGTATGGCCACACATTTATGAGCAATCCAAAAGTGGATTAAGGTAATCATTTACTGAGTATGTTACATTTGCCCACTGCAGTGTTAGGTGCTGTCATCCGGTAATGTCATTATGTATTAAGTTATGTAAAGTGAAGGAATATAGTGGTATAGGAGATCAAAACAAAGGAACTGAAAAAGCCTTGTGGGTCAGGGCAGGTGCACCTCAGGAATGGATGCTTGAGTTAGGATTTTAAAGATGAATATGTCTTAACTAGAGGCGGGAGAAAGGGTTTAATAGTATGTGCAAGCTCCTGTAGGAGCAGAGGAATGAGGAAAGGTTGGTTGGAGGAATTGTTGGGCTGGTACCGTCTATACAGAGTAGGTCCTCGTAGACTAGAGGAGTTTTTTTGGTCTTTTCCCGTAGAGCAATAGGAAGCCATTAAAAGATTCCAGGTTAGGAAACATTACAGTCAGGTCGATGGGGTGACCTTGAGGTGAAGCACCACTGGAAGGGAATTTGCAGTGTAGAAAACTATTCAGTGGGTTTTGAAGATAATAACCAGGAGATGACGGTAGCTGGTGTGATGAGAAGTTGATGGATTTGGTATAGGATTCATAGGATTTTGGGGAATTGTAAGCCAGAGAGCATTCTCTCTGAAGTGCTATTTATTTTCACAAAATTCATGAAGTTTCTCCTAGAATATTTTTTCACAATTAATTTCATTCAAAATTTGTAAAAACAAACAAACAAACAAACAAACAAACAACCCAGGGGCACCTGGGTGGCTCAGTGAGTTAAAGCCTCTGCCTTCGGCTCAGGTCATGATCTCAGGGTCCTGGGATCGAGTCCCGCATCAGGCTCTCTACTCAGTGGGGAGCCTGCTTCCTCCTCTCTCTCTGCCTCTCTGCCTCTCTGCCTGCTTGTGATCTCTGTCAAAATAAATTAATTAAAAAAAACCCCAAAAAACAAAAAAAAACTAGTAGTTTCATTTCTTCCAGTTTGTTTTATATGAAATGGACAATGGTGTAAGTTCCAGTGTTTCAAGGAAAGTTCTAGTATCTTATTATGCTAGTCATTCCCAGTTAATGAACAGACTTCAAAATTAAAAAAATAATGAGATAATAGAATGTAGGCAGA
>RCUC01000762.1:0-50953 GCA_003697995.1 Taxidea taxus jeffersonii
TTCTCTTTGTCACTAAGACTTGTAAATTTTACTATTAGATGACAGGGTGTGGACCTATTCCTATTGATTTTGAGGGGTGTTCTCTGCACCTCCTGGATTTTGATGCTTGTTCCCCTTGCTATATTAGGGAAATTCTCTACAATAATCCTCTCCAATATACCTTCTGCTCCTATTTCTCTTTCTTCTTCCTCTGGAATCCCAATTATTCTAATGTTGTTTCGTCTTATGGCATCACTTATCTCTCGAATTCTCCCCTCGTGGTCCAGTAGTTGTTTGTCTCTCTTTTGCTCAGCTTCTTTATTCTCTGTCATTTGGTCTTCTATATCACTAATTCTGTCTTCTGCCTCATTTATCCTAGCAGTAAGAGCCTCTATTTTTTATTGCACCTCATTAATGGCTTTTTTTATTTCAACTTGATTAGACTTTAGTTCTTTTATTTCTCCAGAAAGGGCTTTTATTTCTCCTGACAGGGTTTCTCTGCTATCTTCCATGCCTTTTTCGAGCCCAGCTAGAACCTTGAGAATCATCATCCTGAATTCCAGATCTGACATATTACCAATGTCTGTATTGATTAGGTCCCTAGCCTTCGTTACTGCCTCCTGTTCTTATTTTTGTGGTGAGTTTTTCTGCCTTGTCATTTTGTCCAAATAAGAATCCGCTGTTCTCCTTGTTAAGTGAACTTGGTCTTGGCTGGGTTTCTTGTTGATCTTCTGGGGGAGGGGCCTGTTGTAGTGATTCTCAAGTGTCTCTGCCCCAGGCGGATTTGCACCGCCCTTACCAGGGGCTGGGCTAAGTAATCCTCTCAGGTTCACTTTCAGGATCTTTTGTTCCCTGAACGCTTTCCTTAGCGTTCCGGAGGACGGGAATAAAATTGCGGCCTCCCAATCTCTGGTTTGGAGGAGCCGAGAGCTAGGGGCCCCAGTCTTCAGTGTGCCTTCAGAGAAAAGCGTTTAATCACTCCCGTCTCCCCCGCCTCCAGCCGCGCTTGGAGAAAATCGTGTGTAATCAGTCCCGTCTCACTGGCTTCTGGTAGCGCTCGGAGCTCACCCAGCCTGTGATCAAGCGTCTCTGTCTCTGGCAGAGTCCCACCTGGAGTCTCCGAACCCCGTAGACCCCTGAGCTCTCCCGGGTCGGAGTCTCCCCGGATCTTGTGGAGACCCCTCGCACAGAGCACCGGCCCGTGTCACAGACCATGGCTCTAGGAAACCTTGGCTCTGTCTCCGCAGCCGGCTTCCCCGCTCTAATACCTGTGAGCTCTGTGACACTCAGACACCCCCGATCCTTCTGTGACCCCGCGGGACCTGATTCCACGCTGTCCCTGTGAGGTCTTCACCCCAGTTTAGCCTCTGGAGTGATGTCCCTCCGTGGAGCCGACTTTTAAAAGTCCTGATTTTGTGCTCCGCTGCTTGCCGGGAGCCGGCCCCTCCCCCTGGGGTCTATCTTTCCGTTGCATTGGATTCACTTCTCTGCTGGTCCTACCTTTTAGAAAGTGGTCGATTTTCTGTTTCTAGAATTGTTGTTTTTCTTCTCTTCGATCTCCTGTTGGATTCGTAGGTGTTCAGAATGGTTTGATAGGCTATCTAGCTGATCTCCTGCTGGCTGATGTCGTCTCAGCCTCCTACTTCTCCGCCATCTTGACTCCTCCCCCGGAAATTGAATATTTAACCCCATAACTATTTTCTTACGGCTGTGATAAGTGTTAGGAAGAACTATAAAATGCTAAGAGATATACAGTATGAGAATCTGACCACAGGTAAGAGACTAAGAGAAATATCCCTGAGAAATGACATTTAAGCTGAGCATTGAAGGACATAAGGGGAAGGCAGCGGGGGAGGGGGAAGAAAGAGAGTTGACATTCCATCTGTGGAAGACCAAATGGGCATGCCATTCAGTGGAAAGAAACAGGAAAAACTAACATGATGCTACGTATGGTTTGGCCACAAAGGGTCAGGCAGAATGGCTGTGATGAGGTAAGTCAGTGGCCTGGAAGCCAAGGTCAGGACTTCTGATTTTATCCCATGAGCAAAAGGAAAACAATGAATGATTTTAAGCAGGGTCGAGACACAATTAGATACATATTTTTTAAGAGATCATCCAGACAAGACTGGAAAGATAATGCTGGACAAAGTAGGAAGATAAACAAGAAGATGACATGGAAGCCACCCAGGCAAGAAGTGGCCTTGATGCGGGAGAGACAATGAATGTGTCTCCACCCAGCACCACTGAATTTTGAAAGATGTTTCATTAAAAAATAAAAATAAAGTTTTCAAAAATCATGAAATCAGATGGGCATAAAGTGAATAAAATTCTGAACTTAGAAATAATTTCTCTGCTTTGTAAGTTTTATGGGTCTGCCAATCATAAAAGTTTGATTTAAAGTTATCTGTTCCTGAAAGAAACCACCACTGCAGTGGTCCATGTTAATCAGACAGCACCAAACACATTTGACATTTAAGGAAATTCCTATTTTTTCTAGATCAGTCTCACAAATCAGAATCAATAAGTAGCCATAATATATAAACCATACAGCAGTCAGGAGTAGTGATGCAAAACCTAGGAAGGCAGATATAGATTTTATGCATGTAAATGAGGGGAAGGATTTTTTTTCTGCAGGAACAATACATCTTTTTCCAAACAACAATAACAACAAATAAACCCCAAACAAAAAAATAAATATGTGTCTCTAATAACACTAAATTAATTCCATAGTACCAGCACAAACTGTGGGAGTTCTAGTTGATGACTTGATATAAGATTATTTTCATTTGTACACAATTTGAGTTTTCTACAATATAATGCATTTTCAAGACTTGATGGTATCCATAGAGCAAAAAATAATAATATTTTGAGCGTTTAGTGCATGCCAAGCATTTACTCCTCATTTGATCCTGGTGACCACATTAAAATGTAGGAATGTATATAGGGACACCTGGGTGGCTCAGTTGGTTAAGCGGCTGCCTTCGGCTCAGGTCATGATCCCAACGTCCTGGGATCGAGTCCCACATCGGGCTCCTTGCTTGGCAGGGAGCCTGCTTCTCCCTCTGCCTCTGCCTGCCTCTCTGTCTGCCTGTGCTCGTATTATTATCCCTACTTGAGAGATGAGGAAAAGGAAGCTCCCAGAAGCAATGTGCCCAGGGTCCTAGCTAGAAAGACGGAGGTCTAGGTCTGAATGCATGGTCATGATACGTGGTTTGTTTGTTTGTTTGTTTGTTTGTTAAGACTTTATTTATTTGTCAGAGAGAGAGAGTGCGCACAAACAGGGGAGCAGTAGAGGGAGAGGGAGAAGAAGGTTCCTCACTGAGCAGGGAGCCCAAAATGGGGCTCAATCCCAGGACCGCAGGATCATGACTGAGCCGAAGGCAAGACAATTATACAACTGAGCCACACATGTCCCCTAATGATTCATGTTCTTAATCAGCACAGCTGAGTCAGATGCAAGTGTGGAAAATAGAATTGATTCAGAAGTATCTGTGTGACTGAGTGGCCAAATTAACCTTCACATCTAAAATTCAAGTGTCCTCGAGCAAAAATAACCCACAATTGTTTGCCATGGCAGTGAACTTTTTTGGAAAAAAGTGACCTCCTACCCCAAGGAAAATGTAAAATAATATTGAGAAAGGAAGAAACAAATGTAAACCCAGAGCCCTGACAACATCAGTTTCAAATGAGGGCATCATTAACTCCCCTAAAGTGGTGTTTGCAATTCCCCGAGTTTGAACATAAATTAGCTAAAATGAAACATAAATTAAAAATCTTTTGATCCCAGAGAAGTTCACACTGGGATATGTATAAGTGAAACAGTGTGGTCTCGTAAAGCGCGCAAATGAGGACTGTGTGTGTTCATTTCCAATTCTCAAATAATTAGGGTTGGGTTTTCATTTTCATCACCTCAGACTATTCCTGTACCGTGTGACTGAACTACTAGCACACTGAATTCGTACCTCACGACGTAGTGCTGTGCGTGCCAACGGCCGCAGGCACCAAGGTTTCCAGTTAAACTGTTGGGAATGTCTGGATCCCAAACTGTATGCCTCTGCCTTCACTTCATAAAAGTAAGGAAAGCCCATCCTAGCAAAAAGACCCAAATAAGATTGCTGGCCGGTCTGTAGATGCACTCTCCTTATACATAGTTTTAAGATTAATTTTCTGCATTCTTTCTGTTTTCATTGGTTGCCATGAGCCTTCTGGCCTTATGAATCAAATTGCCCGAAGTTACGAAGCCACGGCCATTAATGGGACTGAGGTCTTCCTATCTATTTCTCTCACTTGGAAGCCTTGAATTATGACTAGAATAATAGAGGGCCACAGTTCGTTCTTTCTGATGGCAAGTTTCAAGCTGGTTGTAAGCGAAATCATAACATCCTCTCAGCATCAATACTCCTGACACAACTAATCTAGGGAATTAGGTGGATTGATAAAGTCATGCTTAAAAAAAGGAAACGATGGGGTGCCTGGGTGGCTCAGTGGGTTGAGCCTCTGCCTTCGGCTCGGGTCATGATCTCGGGTCCTGGGATCGAGCCCCACGTCGGGCTCTCTGCTCAGCGGGGAGCCTGCTTCCTCCTCTCTGTCTCTGCCTGTCTCTCTGCATACTTGTGATTTCTGTCTATCAAATAAACAAATAAAATATTTAAAAAAATTTTTTTAAAAAGGAAAAGATGTAAGAAACCATTTAATAAGGCTTGCTAGAGGTGGCAATACAGCAGATCGTGAGAGTAGGTAACTAGTTGCTTACATGAATCTCAGAAGTAATTTCAGCAGCCAGCCAGTAAAGGAAAATGTTTTACAAGCCCTTAAATCTAAGAAAAAATAATTTCAATTATTGTGTTCAAGAGCTGCTTCTCCAGAATTCACTTCCGGTCAAGGACTGTGCTAGACAATGAGAACATCAAGGTTTTGTCCCTTTCCCCAGTGAACTAGAAGAAGTGCATACCACTCTTACAAATAGTCCTTTAATTATATCCAAATGGGGATGGTTTCTTCTCCTCCTTCATCTTTTCTCAAAGTCCATGTAGCCTGGGCCAGGCATGTGGGGAAGATCTTTGTACATCAGAGAATCCAACACTGGTAAACTGGGTTCTCTTAAGATAGAAACTGTAAGGGGTGCCTGGGTGGCTCGGTGGGTTAAAGCCTCTGCCTTCAGCTCAGGTCATGATCCCAAGGTCCTGGGATCAAGCCCGGAAATGGGCTCTCCGCTTAGCAGGGAGCCTGCTTCCTCCTCTCTCTCTCTGTGCTTGCCTCTCTGCCTACTTGCAATCTCGGTCTGTCAAGTAAATAAATAAAACCTTAAAAAAAAAAAAAGATAGAAACTGTAAAAGGATCAGTAGTTCTATACTGAAAAAGAACAGAATGAAAGTTTACAAAGACATTCATAACTTTGTTCCAGCAATTACATACTTTATTTATGTAACACTATTTTTTGAAATTTCAGAAAATGTACATTAAATTCTAAAACTAAAAATTCACCAAAATGCACAAACTTAAAAGTGCATAAAAATTCACCAAAATGCACAAACTTAAAAGTGCGGTGAGATACTACCACATATCCATGAGGATGACTTAAAAAAAAAAAAAAAACCTAATACCCAGTGCAGCCAAAGACACAGAGCAACTGGAACTCTCTTGTGTTCCTGTTGGGAATGCAAAATAAAATAGTACAGCCCCTCTGAGAAACAGTTTGGATTTTTTATAAAGTTAAACATACGCTTACCATATGATCAGGCAATCCTCCTCCCAAGACTGTGTTCACTCAAAAATTTTCAGAAGTGCCAAAAACTAGAAACAACCCAAATGTCTGTTAGTGGGTATCTGGATAAAGACTATGATACTTGCACACAACAGAGTACTACTGAGGACTAAAAAAGAAGGAACTACTGATTGATCCATGCAATAATATGAATGAATCTCATATGTATTATGCAAAGTTAGTGTTTCTCCACCCTAGCACCTTTGACATTTTGAGCCAGACAACTCTTTGTTGTGGGAAGCTGTCTGGTTCACCATAGGATATTTAACACCATCCTGGCCTCCTCCCACCAGATCCAGATTGGACTCCCCCAGTGCTCCCTGTTGTGGCAAACAAATATGTCTCCAAATATGTCAGATGTCTTCTGTGTGAGCCAAGGATGCTCTCAGTTGAAAACTACTTTGCTGAGTGCAAGAAGACAAACTCAAAATGTTGCATACCTTAGGATTCCATTTGTCTGACATTCTGGAAAAAGCAAAACTATAGGAACAGAAAATAATAGTGGTTGCCAGCTGATAAGAATAGGAGGAAGATTTGACTACAAGAAATACCACGAGGGAAAATCGAATCGAGGGTCTTGTTCTGTATCCTGAGTATGGTGACGCTTTGGTCTTGGCAAAATTCATGGAACTCTCCACCAAAAAAAATGAGTTATACTTTATGTAAATTAAAAAGTAAAATTTAAAAAGCACACGAAACACTACTTTATCTCTGAAGCAATATAAATGCTTTAGTTGAAATACATAAACTTGATAATATTCAATGCAGCATTAAATGGCAGAGTTCTGCATTTTCATGTCAAATATCAAGGAATGTAATACACAAAGGACAATAAAACATATAAATAGTACAGTGAAGTTTAAAGTTATCTATGAATAAGTGTGTATATCTGTACCTAAAGGATAATTTTTTTTTATGGGTAAGTTTCAGGGAATTTTTTTTAAAGATTTTATTTATTTATTTGACAGAGAGAGATCACAAGTAGGCAGAGAGGCAAGCAGAGAGAGAGGAAGGGAAGCAGGCTCCCTGCTGAGCAGAGAGCCCAATGCGGGGCTCCATCCCAGGACCCTGGGATCATGACCTGAGCTGAAGGCAGAGGCTTTAGCCCACTGAGCCACCCAGGCGCCCCCCTAAAGGATAATTTTAAAAAACATTATAAGAGTTTCTTTACAGCAGTCATTTCAATAAAATGAATGTATTGGATTATCTTAAACTCATTTCTGAATGCAAAGTTATCTGCCAACATAGAAAAGTTGTATTCTTCAGATTTTTATATAAAAAGTTAAAGTGCATCTTGCTGAAATAAAATATTTTTCACCTATACAGACATTTTTACATCACTTATATATACACTTCTCTGTAGTTACTTGTACAGAAAAACCTCAAAAAATGTAAAATACAGAAGCCATTTGTTTTATGACATTAATTTTTTTTTAATTAACTATCAGAGCATTGCTTTAGTAACTTGGAAATGACAAGGATTCCAGGCATGATTTCCCCTCACCAAGGCATAATAAATTCTGCTGCTCATACACCATCTGCTGAAAAGCAAAGTAAGAATGGTGGCCCTAAAAATAAAAATTAGAAGTAACACAGCAGTAGCTATGAAGAAGGAAAGTTGGAAGCAGAGCCCCAGCTGGAAGATGAGACTAATAATGTGGGAGCTATAAGGGGACATCAAGAGTTTCTCACCACTCTCTAGGGAGATGTAAAATATATGATTTGAACACAAAAGACATTCCAAGCTTGACTCCCAAGTCTGCCCTTAAGTTATAGACTAATGACTGCAGCTTAGCTACCTTCTTTATTTGAACTCTGAAACAAACAACCGTTTAATATGTAGTTGGTAAATGTAATTGCTAATGCCATTGGTTCTTGATATTAGAAAATGCCCTGGGATGCCTGTCTGGCTCAGTCAGAGGAGCATGCAGCTCTTGAGCTCGGAGTTGTGAGTTAGAGCCCCACTTTGAGGATAGAGATTACTTAAGAATTTAAAAAAAAAAAATCTTTTCAAAAAAAAAGAAAATGCTACATATCCAGATAGAACTTTTTTTTATGCAGAAAAGACCATTTGATGGACATAAGAAATCTTTTAAAAGATGGCAAAATAACCCAAAAACAGATACAATGTAATGAATTTCATGGGAATGGAAATACAGCAGTCACCCAGTAAATTCAAGAATATGGTTTGTTGACTCCTGTTTAACAGACTACAAAAGATCTTGGGAGAAATAAGGCCCACAGTTTACTTCCTCGAGTGTTGAGATGCAAATAAGAGAAAGCCACTTTGGGAATCCTACAGCCTATTTACACACCTGGGAATCTTAACAAGAATCAAGATGAAAACGTCTCAAAGGAATGTGCCATAGCTGGGCTCATTCCACTGATTATACAGAGTTCCATGGGTACTTCTGGGATACTGTGTCTTTGGACAAAAAGAGCTTTGCTTTTAAGCTGCTGCTGAGAGTTCCCAAACCACCGCTGGGCTCCACAGCATGGGGGAGGGGTGGGGGGGTGTCTTTTTGTTTCTTTTTTTTAATTCCCTGAGTAGTTCAGACAATCTTGAAACATTTACTAAGGAAGAAGAAAGATTTCTTCAGGACAAAAACTTTTAAAAACCACTCCAAAATGGGTTTCTTTAGCTATTTTTGTTGGTCCACACTGCTTTATTTCTCAAAAACTTTATTAACTCTGAAATTCAAGGTCAGTCATCAAAAGTCTGTAAGCCTCAATCTCCTACTCTGTAAAATGGAGATAACATCACTTAACCCTGCCTGGCGGGAAGATCCAATGAAATGATGCGTTCAAGTAAACCTTGGAAACTATAAAATACTAATCATAGTCAAGGAATTATTTATATAGGTACTAAATATTTTGTTTATTAATGAGATAGATTCTTGAGATAGAGAGCCAACTTTTTTTTCTAGGTTTTATTTATTTGACAGAGAGAGAGATCACAAGCAGGCAGAGAGGCAGGCAGAGAGCCTGAGCAGAGAGCCTGATGCCAGCTGGATCCCAGGACCCTAAGATCATGACCTGAGCTGAAGGCAGAGGCCTGACTCACTGAGCCACCCAGGCATCCCGAGATCCAACTTTCAAATATCCAATGTATATTTTATATAAGCTTGTTATATGACTCTAACGAATGGAAACCTGTTTCAAGAGTTGTAAAATCAAGGGCGCCTGGGTGGCGCAGTGGGTTAAAGCCTCTGCCTTCGGCTCCTGTCATGATCCCAGGGTGCTGGGATCGAGCTCCGCATCCAGCTCTCTGCTTAGCAAGGAGACTGCCTCCCTCTCTCTCTCTCTCTCTGCCTGCCTCTGCCTACTTGTGATCTCTGTCTGTCAAATAAATAAATAAAATCTTAAAAAAAAAAAAAAAAGAATTGTAAAATCATGTCACCTGGGTGGCTCAGTGGGTTAAGCTGCTGACTTGGGCTCAGGTCATGATCTCAGGATCCTGGGATCAAGCCCCACATCAAGTCACACAACTGGGTCCCTACTCAGCCAGGAAGTTTACTTCTCCCTCCGCCCCTCCCCTGTGCTTGTGCACACGCGTGTGTTCTCTCACTCTCTCTCTCTCACGCTCTTTCTCCCCACCCCCCCAAAAAAATCTTTAAAAAATATTGTAAGATCGAACACTTTCTTACAATGGTAGGAGTAGAATATCTTTTCGAATAGATTGTCAAATGTCAAGGCTATAGACAGCTCGGATCCTCTCAGCTCCCTAAATCCAATCCTAAACTTCAATTTGTAAATAGTAAAATTTCTGTAGCATGAAAGATAGTAGTTATCCCTAAGGACCACATAAGCTATGGTTTTCCCATTTGAGATATTTAAGAGTCCAAGCATTTTTGAGAAACTATGTAGGTACAATAAACCAGCATCAAATTTATATCTAAAAATTATAACCCTAGGGAAAATCAACTTTACAGATTTGAGGAAAGTAGTAGAATTTATTTTTGCTTTTATGACACAATTTCCCAGGAATTTAATCCTAGTTGAAGGATGTTTGCTAAAGTATTTACCCAGTAACCCAACCTCCACCCACCAGCAGTGACAGCCTTCATGGCTCCAGCTCTAAGTAGTGGGTTATATTCAGATTATCCTAAGAGATACTGAAAATTCCATTCAAGAGCTACCTGAAAGGTTTTCCCGGGGATTGATCTATACTAAGGTGAAAGAGTGCATCAATGACATCTTTCTGGAAACTACATTTTTTTATGAGTAGTTAATATTCTGCCGCTCAATGGTCAGAATTATTGCCAGAAATCCTAGAATTTAGAAATTCTTGGGCCAAAGACTGATTATCTAGAAAATGTACTCACACTTTAACTACTGAAGTTTATCTTCTTTCGTGCCTAAATGCTAATGGCAAGTTTCTCTAGGTAGAACACCAAACCAGGGGCACCTGGGTGGCTCAGTGGGTTAAGCTGCTGACTTGGGCTCAGGTCATGATCTCAGGATCCTGGGATCAAGTCCCACATCGGGCTCTCTGCTTCGGCGGGGAGCCTGCTTCCCCTCTCACTCTCTGCTTGCCTCTCTGCCTACTTGTGCTGTCTGTCAAATGAATAAATAAAAAATCTTAAGAAAAAAAAAAAGAACACCAAACCAGTGAAGCTTGATTGACTTTTGCCCTAAGTGCTTTGTCACTGCCTTGTTAGAATACTCTAACACTCAAGGCTGGGTTTAGAGGCTTAGAGCCTACTTGACCCTACCCAGATGTAAAGTGTAAACAGGTTTGTACAGGATGCAAAGACAGCTATGAAAAAAATTGTTGGACCTTAAATTAGCACCCATAAACCATAGGAATCATAGCTCAAACTTTGTTCTTGGAATCTCTAGTTAAACCATGAGGTTACAATTATCACCAATAATTCCTTGCAGAAACTAAAGACTGTTTTCCAGAAATGTTTAAGGACAGAAAATTGAGGAGAGAAGGGTGACCTTAAGTTCTACCCTCAGGGGTAGATGGTTATATTTTAATAATTTTCAGTGCTCTTTGTTTACATCTTAGAGTTTTCATTAAACAATTCTTAAAACTACTTTTAAAAAATGGGATAATGGTACTTGTGATAAACTGAAACTAATGTTGTTCTTCCCTAGACAATACCAGGGAGGGGGAGTTGCCAAATGGTGTGCCAGGATTTTTATAACTACTGTGAGCTGTTTAGAGAAAGAAATGCATATTTTCACAGGATAAACATAGCCTTTCTCTGGTACTTTAATCTTTCCCCCATCCCTCCCTCCCTTCCTCTCTTGTTTCCCTTCCTCTATACCTTTCGTTTTGTTTCAAGTTAAAAATAAGCATTCGGGCCTTTTTTTTTTTTAAAAAAAAGCTAAAAGTGGTGGATAAAGTCAGGGTAAACCTAGTGTTCTCTGTGCTCTTTCTTCTCTGACAATTGAATCTCAAATGTCATGAACTCACTTTACTTGGATAAATGGCAATTCTACATTTCTTAATCCTGACCTCCAATCCTATCCCTCTTTAGAAAATACACTTTATATAAACATATGCATACTATCAGCTGCCCAGGGATATAGGTCTGTTTTGTATCCTGTTCTGTTCTAGTCTCTTTAGTGCTTTAAGAAGGCAACAATTTAAGAGAAGGACTTTGACTGCAGCATCAAGTTTTCATTTAGACATACACTTGTGCTTTTAATGTCTATGGTGATGTGTTTGCATACATGCACCATGGGGCATGTATTATTGTCAATTTTTCAGGGCTATAGTACCATTCCCTGTCTAGGCTCATTGCTCAGCTCTTTAATTCAATCTTTTTCAAAGATTCTCCCTACCATCTTCACTCTTGTATTATTAGGAAGACTTCTGTTTGCACAAATGTTTTTCAGATGTCTTTTCAAACCTTTGTTTTTCTTGGCAAGTAATACAAATATCACCAGTGTTCATTTTTCCTGATTTGGAAGAACTTTTTAATACTATGTAGTATTTATGTTTCAGAAAAGTAGTTGACTATAATTAATAATACAGTATTGTGTATTTAGGAGTTATGATACTATGGCATTATATGTTTGAAAATTGCTAAAAAAAAGTTTGAGTAGAAAAAAATTAAAAATTAAAAAGTTTAAGTAGAGCTTAGAAGTTCTCATCACAAGAAAAAATTGTACAACTATGAGTAGTGAAACATATTAGCTAGACTTATTATGACAATCGTTTCACAACATATACATACAGTGAAACATCATGTTGTACATCTAAAACTAATGTTAAATGTTAATTCTATCTCAATTTAAAAAACTGGAAAAAGGAAAAAATAATTTTAAAGTTGAATATAATTGCTTGCTCTAGTTATGTCCCATTAGAATTAATTCTTCTGATAAATAATAGTATTTGCAAAAAAATAATAATAATAGTATTTGCAAAGATAAATGGTATCTTCACTAAATATCTTATATACACTCTTTGTTTTTCCATGCGGTAAATCCATGGAAAATATTAGAATTCCCGTTTTATAAAAGGAGAAACAGAGTCTCAGAAATTAGTGCCCTAGGCATTGTACTGATGAAAAAACATTTCAAGTCAACTAACTTCTTAGCGTCCAACGCTAATCTGTAAAATTCATTTTCTCCCCATTTTTAAGACTGTTTCTTGAACTCATTTAAAGAAACTTATCCAGGGACGCCTGGGTGGCTCAGTTGGTTGAGCAGCTGCCTTCGGCTCAGGTCATGATCCCAGCGTCCTTCTCCCTCTGCCTCTGCCTGCCACTCTGTCTGCCTGTGCTCACTCTCTCTGACAAATGAATAAATAAAATCTTTAAAAAAAAAAAAAAAGAAAGAAACTTATCCAATATTTTGTATGTCATTTTCAGAAATTTCAAACAATTTCACAGAGCATTCTGTGGTATCCTTATTTACTATTTCAGGCATAAAATCCATCAGTTCAGAAAGTAAAATGCATTTGGTTTTATGTCTTACCAGAAAATTTGGAGAGTTCTATGACATTAATGCAACTGGAGAGTTAGGGAGCAATTGAAACAAAGCACGTATCTCTGATATTCTTACTTTAAAAGCTCTATATGATCTGGGGGGGTGTCTCAAAAGGGACCATTGCTGGATTTTTTTTTCCTTATACACAACAAGAATTCAAGAATAATTTAATTATCATAAGGAGTTTTCAATCAGCTTCCGTGCTAGTCTCTAAATGTTTGCGAATTTCAAGGATCTGCAAATAATTAGCTAACAGTCCTGGAATGCAGAAATAGACTTGTCAACAGTGTTGGTGTTGAGGGTGTTAAAGGAGAATCAAAGATAACAGAGATATAAATGAGGTCACTCAGGTGACTGCCTGGAGTCCCTCCTTTATCTACACTGACATTCTAGAGGTAATAGCAAAAATTTGGTCAAATATCTATATGGAACAGATTAAGGAATAATTTTTTTAACCTTTTTTTTTAAAGATTTTATTTATTTATTTGTTAGAGAGAGAGTGAGCACAGGCAGACAGAGTGGCAGGCAGAGGCAGAGGGAGAAGCAGGCTCCCTGCTGAGCAAGGAGCCAGATTTGGGACTCGATCCCAGGACGCTGGGATCATGACCTGAGCCGAAGGCAGCTGCTTAACCAACTGAGCCTCCCAGGCGTCCCGAGATTAAGGAATAATTTAACAATTTGATACTTACAGGAAAGTCATGTTGTTGTTTAACATGAACTGTCAAAGTAATTGCACTTTCACTCACGTCCACCAATATATTTGTTAACCCTAAGAGGAACTTCACTGTGTAGAGGCATGCTATTCTCAATGTATAATTGTTAGTTATTTAACCTTTTGAGTTTTACTCCTACCTCCATATAGGATTTTATATCTAGAAAAGAATGAAAGCAAATCCATCTGATGTCCCAGTAATTACCAGAAATTAAGAGTTTAGCTAAATCTTGATTAATCTGACACTTCTTCACCAATGTATTTGCATCACCCCGGAACATTTCTGCAACTCAGAGAAAAGCAATGTGGAAAGGTGGTTCTTATTCTTAAGAAAAAGTTCTTTCTTTAATCTTTTATTCTTCTCTTGACAAAAACTGAGGTTAATGTTTCCCTCTCAGATTCCCTATTCTCTGACACCTTTTAGTTATTTTCATGATATGTCAACCCAATCTAACATTTTTATGCAGGATGTTCCTTTCAAAGTAGCACGGGACTAGAAACCTAGGTTTGCTGAGAGGACTCTCTTGAAATACCCCTTTATTCATCTGGAGACCATTCACATCTTCCCTTTCTTTAGGTGATGCCTACTTTTTCTCTCACCATAAATAAAAGATAATCAGATAAGCAATGAAAACATGGTCTTTGGCCAGCTGCCACAGCATCAGAATTCTTCAAGGCTTGCTTACTTTTCAAAATACACATGAGGGGCGCCTGGGTGGCTCAGTGGGTTAAGCCTCTGCCTTCGGCTCAGGTCATGATCTCAGGGTCCTGGGACAGAGCCCCGCACCGGGTTCTCTGCTCAGCAGGGAGTCTGCTTTCCCTTCTCGCTCTGCCTGTCTCTCTGTCTACTTGTGATCTCTGTCAAATAATAAAATAAAAATCTTAAAAAAAAAAAAAGACTTTCCACCCCACTTTAAAACACACACACAAGAAGCTATCATGACTAAAACACCTAATCGGGAAATTTGAAGAACTTATAAGCTAGACAATTTCTTTGCAGTATCTTTATAATATCCGTGACTTGAATGATACTGTATTTAAAAGTTCTTTTCAAATGTGGGTGCCTGGGTGGCTTAGTGGGTTAGGCATCTGACTCTTGATATCTGCTCACATCTTAATTTCCAGGTTCTGAATTCAACCCTGGCAAGTACCATTCAAGGGGCTCCTGGGTGGCTCAGCCAGTTAAGAATCTGCCTTTGGCTCAGGTCATGACACCACGGTCCTCGGATAAGAGTCCCCCATCGCACTGGGCTCCCTGCTCAGTAGGAAGTCTACTTCTCCCTCTCATCCCGGCTTGTGTTCCCTCACCTCCCTGCTTATGCTCTCTCTCACTATTTCTGTTGCTGTCTCTCTATCTCTCTCAAATAAATAATCTTTTTTTTTTAAAGTACCATTCAAATCGGAGTTGGATGCTCCATTGACTGAACCACCCAGGCACCCCGATTTGTGAAATTTCTAATTCACTTTCAGCTGCCAAAGTTTTACTGTAGTAAATTTGATTATAAACCTAAATGCTGGGGTCCCTGGGTGGCTCCCAGTCATTAAGTGGCTGCCTTCGGCTTAGGTCATGATCTCAGGGTCCTGGGTTCAAGTCCCGTATTGCGCTCCCTGCTCAGTGGGAAGCCTGCTTCTCCCTCTCCCACTCCCCCTCTTGTGTTCCTTCTCTTGCTGTGTCTCTCTCTGTCTCTCTCTGTCAAATAATAAATACAATCTAAAAAAAAATAAGTAGTAAATAAATCTAAATTCCTTCAGGAACGAGAAATATATAAGTACACATTTATTTGGTTTCCCCTTACCTCCTCTGTCATTCTTCATCTCTTTTGTAGTTTCCTTCTCATGTTGGAGGGACCAGAACTCAATCCTTTGATCTTTTCTCTCTCTACACACACTCCCACGGTGATCTCTTCCATCCAGTCTTTTGGCTTTAAACACCAACTCTAAATAGATGGCTCACAGGTATAGATCCCCAGCCAGAGCTCATTTCTCCTCAGCATCTCAACTTCAAACTCAAATACCCAAACTTAATTCCTGATATCACTCCCCGAATCTCTTCCACCTGTCATCTTCCCTCCAAAGTCGCTTGCAGCTAGATCTTTCTGGTAGCTCAAGACAGGTCTCTCTTTCTCTCATACCCCATATCTAATCTGTCAGTACAACCTGTTAGCTCTAGCTTCAAAATAGAACCAGACCTCAATCACATCTTCTTAAACTTGCACAGACACGGCCCTGGTGAACCGCCATCATTTCTCATCTGGAGTGCTGCAGTAATTAATTGTATTGTCCCTTGGCTCAGAGCTTGTCATAGTTTCCTGTTTCACTGACAATAAAAGCCCAAATCTCTACAATGGCCCACAGAGCCAAATGTTTTTCCCCTAGCCTTTTGACCTTCTTCCCCAGTTCTCTCCCCTAGACCCCCATCTGTACACTGCCATCCTTGCTGTTTCTGGAACATTCAGAAATGCTCCTGCCTTAGGACTTTGCCACTGGCCATTCTCTCTCTGTTTGTATTATTTTTACAGCTCATATCCATACAGCTCGCTTCTCCTTCTCCAGGTCTTTACTCAATATCATCTTCCCAATAAGGTTTATCCTACCTACCTCATTTGAATTTCAACTCTTCCTCACCTCGGTACTACTGATCCTCCTTGTCATGTTTTTTTCTTAATGTAGCACTTATTATTATAACATACATTTTCTTCTTTTTCTTTTGTTTGTTTGTTTATTACCTGTTTCTGTCTGCAAGAATGTGAGCTTGGGAAATGTGGGGAGAATAAGACATGAATCTTTGTCAGCTTTATTCATTGATGTATCCCCAGCATCTAGCACAGATCCGGATGCATTGTGGATGCTCAACAGTAATTGTTTAATGAATGAATAAGCGAAGATTAGTAATAATAACTGACATCAGCACTAAACAATATAATGGACAGTATGAATGATCACAGTTGATAGAAGTAGAATCCCAAAACTATATGGTGCTTTAAAGCACACCTGAGACAACTCATCTGAAAAATTTAGAAAATAGAACCAGATAAATAAAAAGATTTGTCAAAGATCATTGTGTTAGTTCATGGCAAAGGAAAGAACATCTGGATCTTTTGGTTTAGTGGTTTTCCCTAGTCTTTACTGATTCTCTTGCCTACCCCCTAGGTTTAAACAAGACTTCTTGAGGTTCTGGAAGACCATCATAATTATGTCTGCATGGTGATTGACTTGTTCTTTCTCCCTAAAAATGTAAACTAGTGCCTAAAGAAATGGTATCTTGATAGCTCCTACGCTAGGTCCATGGACCCTGTAACAGACTGAGATTGGCCACCAGACCACACAATAATGACACTAGGATCTGAGGATCTGAGCACAGAGGGTTCCCAGAATCCATCATGCAGCCCTCTACACCCTCCTCTGTCTTCTCATACCCAGTTAACTTTAACATCAATCTAAATGCTCAAATACTGCAGAGATAGCTCATGTCTTGTAAAGGACATGATCAGCCTTGGTGGTACTGAACAAAAACATTACCTGGAAAGAAATGAATGTTCAGCAGTCTCTTCTCAGTGGTTGGATTTCTGCTGCTTCTTCGCTTTGTCCTCTTTCTTGCGGTCCACTTCCTTTCCTTAGCTGACAGGAAAAGTGACAACAGTGAGTACCCAAGTCCTATACAACCAAAGCTAATTTCTACTTTTCCCAATGGTTTTTCTCAGTCTTTTTTCCCCATTCTTTTTTATTATAGAGGAAGAACACCAAATAAAGGAAGAGAAAAAGAAAAGAAAAGATTCCAAAAAGAAGAAAAACTGCCCAAAGGAAGAACACAAAACTGAAGCTGTTTAGGTTCACAGAGGCCACCTATGATGTCACAGTCACAGAAACTTTCCACTGAGGACATGGAGGAAGTGGCCACAGGAGCTCCTTACCCACAGTTAATAAGAGTAAGAGAGGATCAAGAAAGTTAAAAGATTCATTTATCAATCAGGCAAGATGGTAGCAACCATTAATGAAGGAAATCCTGGGGAGAGGGCTTCCTAACATTTTTGTGACTCAGCTGTATTTAAAAATATTTATTATGCCTATGAAGAGCGATACGCCATGCGAGGTGCAATGGTTTATACAAAGGAATATGGCCAAAGTGGTAATAATAAGATGGTACGAAGAGCTAGAAGAGCCCAAATCACGTGTGTTAATAATTTGCTAAGAGGAAAAAAAAAAGGCTCATTTTAATCACTTGTTTAAACTTGAGACTCATATGGTAACATATAAGAGACTTAATTGTCCTAATACATGATGTGCAAAGTACAATCAACTATGTAACTACTTCTTTTCTGACATAAACATGAAATAGAACACTACATATTTTCACTGAGTTAAGGTAGAAATTTTGAATTGTTTACACTAAATGAAAATACTATCATTGCTTCAGTGGGTTATAAAACATAAATTTTTAAGTTCTGCAATGCAATATGGTTTACAATGACATGAGTCTTTATAAACTTCTGATCCTAATACTGTGTAAATTCATAATGTATAAGTATCTAGGAAAAAGTGTCATTCTGTGTCCATTTTTCCCTAAAAGTGCAATATCCTGTATTTATCTTGTAAATAGATATTAAATCATCATAATCAATACTGATAGCATGGTACTGACAGGAAGGAATCCACAACACTGCCAAAGATAGCTAACATGCATTTAGTAAGAACATAGCTTAGGTCTATATGCTTCTGGCTATTGAATTCCAGTATGGAAAAGACCCAATTCGTCTATACTTTTCCATGTCCTGTACATTTTGCTCTCAAGCAGAGTTAATAAAAGCAGTTCCCTGCCATAGGTAAATAAGCACATTACTGTCAGCATATTGTTTAGCAAAGTTGACCTTGCAGTCATCCAAGTAATAAGTCAAAATACCAAAAATTCGAAGAGACGCATAAAGGGAGAAAGGACAAAACATGCCCTTTAAGGACAAATAGGTCTGGGTTTGAATCTACTCCAATTTTTTCTTTATGTGCTTGGGCAAATTACTTCATTTTTCTGAGCCTTGATGTTCTCTGGGAAAAAAGTGAAGATAAGAAAGACGTTCTTTGCTGGATTGATGAATGGATAAGACACAGCATATATAAAATGTATAATTCAGTGCCTAAGATAGTTGCTCAAAAAGGCTAGCTGTGGGACACCTGGGTGGCTCAGAAGGTTAAGCCTCTGCCTTCGGTTCAGGTCATGATCTCAGGGTCCTGGGATCGAGTCCCGCATCGGGTTCTCTTCTCAGCATGGAGCCTGCTTCCCCACCCCCTCTTTCTGCCTGCCTCTCTGCCTACTTGTGATCTCTCTCCGTGTCAAATAAATAAATAAAATCTTTAAAAAAAAAGGCTAGCTGTTATTATGAGAAAGCATTGATATTCCTTTAGACCTTTAGGTTAACTTGATATGGTTTTTTGGGAAAGCAGAAATGTCTCCAATGTGATTCAAAATACTTGGATGCTGCCCAGTTCAGTCCCTTAACTCATCTTACACTGTATTGCACTGAGTGGGAATGGGAAGCACTTAACAATGAATTGAATATTTCAGTCCAGGGCACCTGGGTGGCTCAGTTGTTTAAGTGGCTGCCATGTGCCCAGGGTCCTAAGATAGCGTCCCAAATAGGGCTCCCTGCTCAGCAGGGTGCTGCTTCTCCTCTCCCTTGGCCCCCCTGTTCATGCTCTCATTCTCTCACTCACTCTCTCTCAAATAAATAAATAAAATATTAAAAAAATATATTTCAGCCCAGATGGTAAAGAAGAGACATGAAATAAAATCTCCCTAACATGTTTAATAGAATAACTGACAAATCCCTAGATTATAATTTTGTTGCCTGGAGTATAACGAATCTATCAAATCTATCAATTCACATTGTTTCTGAAGCAACTATACTACTCATTCCTGTCATTGTCTAACAAACATGACACTCAAAATAAGAATGTTGCTGTATCGTGATTGCATATAAGTTGTAAATAAACTGTCTCAGATACATAACATATTCTTAAACTTTATCCCCATCAAGCACAAAATTATGTTTTTAGATTTATTTAAGTAATATCTACACCCAGCGTGGGGCTCACAACTCCAAGATCAAGAGTCATAATCTTTTCCAATAGAGCCAGCCAGGGCCCCAAAATTAATTTTTAAAGTATTTTAAGACACTTTCCATCTTTAAGTTTATTTAAGTGTTCTATCATTTCTGATTTACAGCCAGAGTAATAGTAAATTGAATAAAAAACTGAATCTTCCAGAGACTGGGAGATATTGGTATTCTCTCAAAACTTCCTGTTCTTAATAGCTTCCCATCCTGGATTCTTGATAAAAGAGCTTGGATAGGGACACCTGGGTGTCTCAGTTAAGTGTCTGCCTGTGACTCAGGTCATGATCCCTGGGTTCTGGGATCGAGCCCCCATCGGGCTTCTTGCTCATCAGGGAGCCTGCCTCTCCCTCTTCCTGCTGCTCTCCCTGCTTGTACTCTCTTCTCTCTCTCTGACAAATAAATAAATAAAATCTTAAAAAAAAAAAAAAAGAGCTTGGATAAGTACACAAAATGTACCCATCACATACACCTCCTGTTTTGATATGGGCAATTAGAAGTTTAACTAAATGCATGCCCTCTGAAAGTTACTATAAATATGTAGATTTGGAGCCCTTATTTTTATTCCTTAATGAGAATGTTGGACTTCTTTCAGACTCTCATCACACTTGACAAAAATGTCCTCTTGCTTTAATAGCAACTTTCAAGCAGCCACATACTAAAGAAACCCTGCTTGCCTGCGTAGCATTTCCTTATGCATCCCTAACAGAATCAGCTGTTTTTGTTTGAACAGGTTTTCCATTTTGCAAAGTGTTTAAAAGGCAGTAAAGGAGAGCTAAGAATTGGAGAAATACGGTGGATAAGAATTATATGTATTTCAAACTCCTACTCTTAAAATAGACCCATGTTGGTGTTAATGGGTCGCTTTCATGTCCACTCAGAGAATAAGAGCCAAACAAAGAAAAGCGTTTGCTCAGATAAGAGAAAATTCCACCAAGAAAAAAGAAGATAGGAGAAAGAGGGAGAGAGAGACTCAAATCAGATATAGTGTTTCCAACAAGTAAACATTTTATTTTGCTTGACAATAGGTAAGACAACATGCTCCTGTTTGTTATTGTCCCAACTATCAGCATTTTAACTGATTAAAGACTAAAGTATTTTATTTCTCTTTGGTCTGATTTGGGAAGAAAGGCCAAGGACAGGAAATCTGAGTCACTTTATTCCTAAGAAAACCTTTGTATGCAAGTACTCATGATCATGACGGTGATAAAACACACAGATGGGTTCAAAATGTTACCTCTGCATTTATGCACCCCAATAAAATAATAATTGCGTAATCACTTGGAAATCGGAGTAAATTTTTCTAGAAATAAAATTAACAATCCATTATTTGTGCTACCCGAAAACAGAGAAAGAATTTTTAAAGTTTACAAATAATGCAAAAGCCAACTTTACTCAATGGTTTTGAGCTTTTCTCAAGCTTAATCTATTATTTGAAGAGCTAATCAGAAACTAGACCAACTAGTTTAAGTTTTAACTTGTTCCTCTTTCAATCCTAAATCCTTCTGGGAAAAAGAGATAAAGGTACAAGGAAAAGTCTAGAAGGTTTGCAGAAAATAAAAAATAGGAAAATGCAGACCGACAGGTGAACTATGTTTTTTCCCCAATCTCAGAATAAACTAATCCTGTCCTACATAATCCAGAAGTGACTCTTCAGGGCCCAACCTATGTGCTCAGACTGGACCCCACATGCTACGTACTATGTTTGGGTCATTAATCATCTGGACACTGGTTTTCTCCCAGAAATCACATATCACCTCCCCTAGAGTGAGAAGTATCTCCAGTGCTCCATCCCTTGGTTTCCCACCACTGGACAAAGTTTTAAAAACTACTAGCGGGGCTATGTTTATTTAAAATACTGTTGGCATGGTGCTTGGGTGGTTCAGTGGGTTAAAGCCTCTGCCTTCGGCTCAGGTCATGATCTCAGGGTCCTGAGATCGAGCCCCGCATTGGGCTCTCTGCTCAGCAGGGAGCCTGCTTCCCCCTCTCTCTCTTTCTGCCTGCCTCTCTGCCTACTTGTGATCTCTACCTGTCAAATAAATAAATAAAATCTTTTAAATAAATAAATAATTTTTAAAATACTGTTGGCATCAATTAAGTTATGAGAACATAAAAGCAGGGTTGAACTAGGGAGTTAGAAAGAGAACACAAGAGGCAGAAACATGTGCTTTCAATCGGTCTTCAGGACCTGGGGCAAGGTGGAATTAATGGAGCCACAGACTAAAAATGTTAAACAGGGATGAAGAAAGAGGGCTATATGGACCACTGCCTGCAATTTTCAAAGGCACAGCTTTCAGGTTTCAAAGGAACCAGTTGACATCAATTCCAAGATGGTTTTCTAGATCCCACAGACTTTAGCATCTATGGTTTGCAAGGGAATTAGCCATATGGAAAATGAGTTGCATGGCTCTTTTCTGATTTCTCCCAAGGTGATAGGTAGCCAGTGCCATCTCACTGCATGGAAGAGAAGGTCATTCACTACATTAATTGACGTCTTAGGGAAGGTGTTAACCAAGTGCAGCCACATGGGGAAGATCCAGTTGCCCAGCGGCTTTTGTAAGTTTGACCGGCACACAGTCTTGCTCATTCATTTATGCATCTCCCATGACCGCTCTTGAGCCACAAGGGCAGACTTGCATACTTATGCCAAATACCACATGGCCTTCAAAGCCAAAAATATTTGCTGCCTGGGGCTTCATAGAAAAGTTCATTAACCTCCATCTTAGGGAATGAGAGTTTAACTCTCCCACAGAATGCCCATTGAGAAAGGCTGCCAGTGTGTGACTGAAGCAGTAAGTCCAAGAAAGAAACTGTGATTCTCTCAAAACCCACCTCAAATGTGGGCGTGGGGGATGAAAACTGAAACCGAATGAAAACGAAACTAATAACTGGACCTAGGGAAAATGACCTATTGCTCTGAATGAAGTGGTAACAATATGTAAAATTAAGATATCTGCCTATTCTTTCTATACCTATCTGCATGAAGTTTATGTTGGTAAATATATCTAGTAATTCTGCTACTGTTATTTTTTCACTGAATTATCAGCTTCTTCAGATTTTCATTTTATCCAATGTGTCATGTTATGTTTGTCCTTACTCTACTCATTTCATCTTCTTAGGAAGATAATTAGGAAAATGTTATTTCTCTATATGTCCCTTGGATTTCATTCAACTATTGAGAATAAGGTAATCTTAGGAAAGCAGTCATGTGACATGAATATGGGCTGTTTAACACATGTTATTGAAGAGGTAGAGAAATAGACATCCATATATGATCGATGAGATTGTATGTTGGTATAATCTCTGTGGGAGACAATTTAGCAATAGCTGCTAAAGTCACAAAAGCAAATTACTTTGACCCGGTATTTCTGCTTTTAGGAAATTACCCTTCAGACATCATTCAAATATTTAGAACATGAGGTATGTAAAAGATTATTCTTTGCAGTATTGTCTTTTTACCAAAAGATTGAAAACAACCTAAATATCCCTCAGTTGAGGGCTAGTTAAATATCTTAAGGCACACGCACCAATGGAATACCAAGCAACCATTAAAAAAGAATGGAATACAGGTTTATGCACTAATATGGCAACTCATTTTTTTTAATAAAAACCTATTAAGCACCTACTATATTCTAAACAAAGAGGATACAAATTGGACAAAACAAAGTTCCTTCTTATGTGGGATAACAACAATAAACAAATATAAATGTATAAGTGTGAAATGGAATAAAACCAAACAAGGTAAGGGGGATAGATATTTGCCCAGATTGTTGTTTTTTTATTTAAGACTGTCAGGGAAGTTAAGGTAGCATTTAAACAGAGACCTGAAAGAAGTGAGGCCATGCATATATCCAGAGAAAGAGCCACCAGAGATAGAGCTCCCACAAAAAGTCCCTGAGATGGGGCACCTGGGTGAATCAGTCAGTTAAGCACCTGCCTTTGGCTCTGGTCATGATCCCAGGGTCCTGAGATCAAACCCCACATCAGGCTCCCAACTCCAGGAGGGTTTGCTTCTCCCTCTCCCTCTCCCCCTGCTGTGTTCTCTCTCTCTCCCTCAACTAAGTAAATAAAATCTGAAAGAAAGGAGGGAAGAAGGAAAGAAAGAAAGGAAGGAAGGAAGGAAGGAAGGAAGGAAGGAAGGAAGGAAGAAAGAAAAGGAAAAGAAAGTCCCTGAGATGGCACATTTAAGAGGCTGGTATGACAGCAATCTAGAAGACGAGGGGAGACATATATATAGACAGCTAGAGAGGAGAGGTGTGAGATGAGAACTGATAGGTAGTGAGAGGAGTACCGTCAGGACACTATGGTCACCTAAGTAAAGAATGTGGCTTTTACTCTCAGTTTCATGGGAAGCTATTAAAGGGTCCAGAACAGATGAATGACATGATCTGGATTTTTTTAAGGATCACTCTGGCTGACCCATTTCTTAGTCAGAAATGGATTGCTTTAAAAAAAAATGGATTTCTTTAATAGAATCAAGAGATGACACTAGCTTGAACCATGGTGGTAATAGAGGAAGTAGCAAGATATATTTGCCTTCTGGATATATTTTAAATGATATCCAAACATTATTGTTTAATTAAGTGCTAAGAATAACACATGGTACCATCTATGTTTAAAATAGATGGAGATGACACCCATCAAGAAGAATGAAATCTTTCAATGATGTGGATGGATACAGGGTATTATGCTAAGTGAAATAAGTCAGAGAAAAACAAATATATGATCTCATATGTGGAATTTAAGAAACAAAACAGATAAACATAAGGCAAGGGAAGGAAAAATAAGATGAAAACAGAGAGGGAAGCAAACCATAAGAGACTTATAACTAGGAAACAAACAGGAGAAGATAGGTGTGGGGGAAGGGATAATTGGGTGATGGACATTAAAGAGGGCACTTGACCGAATGAGCACTGAGTGTTATATGCAACTGATGAATCACTAAATTCTGCCTCTGAGACTAATAATACATTATATGTTAATTAAAATGAATTTAAATTAAAAAATAGGTGGAGATAATATATAAATACATGAAATCCCTGAAAGAATACATAAGAAATTGGTAGCTTAATTTGCTTCTGATAAGGAGAACCAAGAGTCTGGGAGACGAGGGTGGGAAAGAGACTTTCAATTTAGGGCCTTTTGTCTCTTGAACTTTGAGCAACGTGATGTACAAATGATTTTTTAAATTAATTATTTACATTAGAGTTGTTAAAGTTAATGAAGAGAAGGATGATCTCTAATTTGTATGGGCTATATCTTCATTTACTCGCATTTTAAAAATAATTAAGAGAAAGAAAAACAGAACAAAAAACTTTGAATCAAACCCCTCAAAGCACCTTTTGATAGTTCTCCCTCCGAGTTTTATGAAGCTGATGTCCTACTAACATAAAAAGAAATCCAATTTGAATTAACAAATATAATATAATCTTTTATTCCCTTAGAACTTACTTTAAAATTTGCTGCTTTCTTTTGTAATTTTCTTCAAACCTTCAGACATTCCTAGTCTATTTTCATCAACCTTTCTTTTAACTACCTACAGTTGTCACCTAATATTCAGTAATTCAAAAAGCTCTTCACAGTACATGGAAGATAATGTATATAGCCAAATTTGATAAGGATTAATAAAGACTTTAAAGTCTAGGAAAATATTACTTCAACATGAAAGCAGTTCAAAGTATATGACAATGCTGAGTGACGGAAGGACTACATTTATGTATCTTTAGCATTAGACTGAATTATTCAGGGTAAGCTATGCTATGCTCATCTATTGTAACAAAAATACAAAAAGAAAAAGAAATCCCAGTGGAAACAATGTATCACCTCTCCTATAATAGTTGACTGCGATTGGCGGTTTGGTCTGTGGGTGGCTGGATTACTCGGATCCCAGTGGGGACTCAGAGACAAAGGCTACCCCCATCTTGCAGATGCCACTTCATCCATGAAAAGAAAGAAGGAGAGCTGTGAGTGAGAGCTTTACGGATCAGATCTGAAAATGTATATGTCACTTCCACAGGTTTTCTATTGGCCAGAACTGGTGATATGATATATTACCCAACTAGAAAGGAGCTGGGAAATACATCTTCCAGGGTGCTCCAGAAAAAATAAAATGATTTGGTGAACACAATCTCTCTGTCCCATTGAGGAATCAAAAAATGCACAACTTAAAACAAATACATCCCAATAATGTCCATTGAATTTTAATGTTAATGTATTATAGTCAATCCTGCCAAATTCAAAATGATCTTCCAGGATGCCTGGGTGGCTTAGTCCTTGGGCATCTGCCTTCAGCTCAGGTCATGGTCCCAGGGTCCTGGGATGGAGCCCCACATAGGGCTCTCTGCTCAGCAGGAGCCTGCTTCCTCCCTCTCTCTCTGCCTGCCTCTCTGCTACTTGTGATCTCTGTCTGTCAAATAAATAAATAAAATCTTTAAAAAAATAAATAAATAAAAAATGATCTGCCATTGACTATTATTGTTATCAGAATACCCACATGTAGCTTATATATGGGTATTCTGCAATTCTACGTGAAGAATTCAATTTAACTTACATCTTTCTTTAAGAATTTATTTTCTAAAGAAACATTCTTCTGAGCTTACTCAAGTAACCTCTCGGATTCCAAAACTCACCTTCCTACATTTACAGCAGTCAAATATGGACTCCAGAAATAGATAAGCAAGTATACACTATTTTAAAATTTAGTAAAATCTGAGGTACCTGGTTGGCTCAACTAGTAAAACATGGGACTCTTGATCTTGGAGTTGTGGGTTTGAGCCCCACATTGGGTGTAGAGATTAGTTAAAAATAAAATGGTTAAAAAAATTTAGTAAAATCGTTGTCAATTTAATAAAGTATAATTATGAAAAATAGTACATATTTCTATATTCATATGCAAACTTCCATATATTATTATGAATTATTACCTGTGTATCTGCACATTATTTCTTTAATTAAATTGTAAGCCTCTTATAGCAAACATTTTTTTCTTTTTTTTTTAAATAACATATAACGTATCATTTGTTTCAGGGGTACAGGTCTGTGATTCATCAATCTTACACAGTACACAGTACTCACCATAGCACATACCCTCCCAATGTCTACCACCCAGGCTCCCCAGCCCTTCCGCCCCTCTCCCCTCCAGCAACCCTCAGTTTGTTTCCTGGGATTAAGAGTCTCATATGGTTTGTCTCCCCTCTGGTTTCATCTTGTTTCACTTTTCCCTTCCTTCCTCTATGATCCTCTGCCTTGTTCTCAAATGCCACATATCAGTGAGATCATATGATAATTGTACTTCTCTGACTGACTTATTTCACTTAGCATAATACCCTCTAGTTCCATCCACAGCATTGCAAATGGCAAGATTTCGGGTTTTTTGATGGCTGCATAATATTCCTAGCAAACTATTTTTTTTTTCCTGCAACCATGCTTTAAATATAATCAGCATTCAATTAAAATGAGCTACTTGCTACAAATATATTACTTTATCTTCTTCAAAGGACCTTCCTTCTTCTCAGTTACACTTCATTATTTACTTTTATCACATAAAATATGAGTCAAATATAATAAATTATATTTGTTTCAGTTACACATTTATTTATGAAACAAATATTTATGTACTGACAATGTGCCAGATAGTGTGGAGAGTGATAGGAACAAACTAAGAGATAGATATTGTCCTACCCTCATGGAATTTGCAGTTTTTAAGGGTCATGAATAAACATTTAGAGTATATTGTAACAAGTGTATATGCTATCAAAAGTACAATTTGTAAACTTGGAAGTACTTAGGAGAGGAAAAAAGGGAGAATAAAAAGAACTTCCTACAAAAGTTCTGCCTGATATAATTAACAACATTCCAGAATAGGATATTAGGTCCCAAGAAGTTATCTTTACAAAGTCAATCTTACTTCTTTTCAAGGAATCTCACATCTTATGCTAACTAGTATATTGTTATCTCAACTTCTATAAGATTATAGTCTGCTGACAAAGTGAACGCTTTTGTATATACCTATTTATTCATAGCGCTGTGATATGGCTTTTTTCCTTGGCTATATCAAGAATTAGACCATTCTATATTTTTTAAATCTTATGATCAGTGAGGATTAACCACATTACACATGGTTATGTTTTTAATAGGATGAATCTGAATTCATCAAGCCACAATTGTTTAAGCTTTCACAGTCAATCTTTAAAAGTGGATTTATTATTCAATTTCTCAAATTTGAGGTCAAACTCATTATAGACTGGTTTTGACACATGTTTTTAAAATGTTTAATTTCATTCTACTGTAAAGGAATACCTGAGAACCCAAAAGGAATAGATTTAATTCAGGATAGATTTTTTTTAAGTTTTTTTTAAGATTTTATGTATTCATTTGACACAGAGAGAGACAGATCACAAGTAGGCAGAGAGGCAAGCAGAGAGGAGGGGGGAAGCAGCATTCCCGCTGAGCAGAAAGCCCAATGCAGGGCACAATCCCAAGACCCTGAGATCATGACCTGAGCCGAAGGCAGAGGCTTAACCCACTGAGCCACCCAGGAACTCCTCAGGTAGATCTTTTTTAATTTTTGAAATTAACATTGTACTTAAAACCAAAATTAAAGACTTTATTTTTCCCTTATACATGGCTCTTCCTAATGGTACACAGCATCTGTAGTAGTTTGCTAGGGCTGCCATAACAAAATATCCCAAACTGTGTGTCTCTAATAGCAGAAACTTATTTTCTCTCAGTTCTGAAAGCTAAAAGTCCAAGATCTTGGTGAGTTTGGCTTGGAGAGCCATTCTCCAGCACCCCAATGTCTCTTCCTCTTCTTGTCCAGATACCAGCCATATCAAATGGACCTCTAATGGCCTCCTAGTATCTCCAAATATAATTGTATTCTAAGGTACCAGAGGTTGGGACTTCACCCTATGAGTTTCAAGGGGGACACATTTCAGCCCATTATAACATCCTAAAGTGGTTTCACTACCAAAGAAAAAGGATTTCCAAATAAATTAATTCTGCCCGAGAAAATGCTTACAGGACACCCAAAGGCAATCTATAAATGAGTGAATGGTTTCTCCAAAATCACCTGGTAAGTATCTTACAAATGCAAACTCTTGGAGCACCTGGTGGGCTCATTCAGTAGAGCAAGGGACACTTGATCTCACGAGTTCAAGCCCCATGTTGGGCACAGACAGTACTTAAAAAAAAAAAAAAAAAAAAAAAAAAGAGCAATCTTTAAAGCCTTATCCCACCACTGACTACCTCCAGTAGTTTCATTTAATAAGTCTAGAGTAGAATATGGGAATTTGCTTTTTTTTTTTTTTTTTTAATTTAAGAAACTCTGCCATGCTGCCACATTTAAGAAGCTCTGTTTGGGGTGCCTGGGTGGCTCAGTCGGTTAAGCGTCTGCCTTCTGCTCAGGTCATGATCCTAGGGTCCTGGGATTGAGCCCCACATTGGGGAACCTGCTTCTCCTTCTGCCTGCCACTCCCCATGCTCATGCTCTCTCTCGCTCTCTCTTGCAAATAAATAAATAAAATATTTAAGAAAAAAAAGTCTGATGGCGCACCTGGGTGGCTCAGTGGGTTAAAGCCTCTGCCTTAGGCTCAGGTCATGATCTCAGGGTCCTGGGATTGAGCCCCGCATCGGGCTCTCTGCTCATCGAGGTCATGCTTCCCCCTCTCTCTCTGCCTGTTTCTCTGCCTACTTGTGATCTCTGTCAAATAAATAAATAAAATCTTAAAAACAAAAAGTCTGAAAAAGAGAGGACAACCTTGGAATTTTCTAGAAAGAAATAGAACATGCTTCCTTGCGCCCTAAGGGTCCATGTCCTAGAATCAGCTCCATGTAGGAAACTCCAAGTTCTTTTTAAAGGCACAATGTCTGAACCAAGTCATGACCAAAAACTGATTAAGACTTGTCAGCCAAAGCAAATGCTTTCTATCAAGAGAAAAATTCCTTTGCACTTGGGGAAAAAAACCACAAAAGCACAAGTACTTTCTTGTTGCTACTATTCTTGCTGTGGTTTAAATAACGTAACTCTAAACAACTTAGACCATATGGTGAACACATGTCAGTACCCTGTAGACCAAATTATACATACTTCTCAACTTTGAATTTTCGTTAATGCTATGGGTCAAATAGGAGTGATTTCACTAATTATATCATTGCACCATGTTGTAAGCAAAGAATTCAGAAAAAATCTGCAATTTTGATTAAGCATTCCAATTAAATCTATTGCTATAAATGCCAAAATTTATCTTCCTTGCCCTAATCATATAAGGAACTTAAAATTAGCTGTCTACAAAGAAAGCCTCCATTAATCTTAATTTCTCAGTGTAATATGTTGTTGGATATAAACTGGTTTGAGTTGGATAGTTCTTTTTTCCAGGTTTCCTAAACAAATTATACTATGTTTACCCCTTGTGCATTAGAGATTAGAAACTTCATATTAAAAACCAAGTTTCATTCCACTCAAAAAAAATCATACTTATTCCCACTTTATCTTTAGCATTTTTTCCATTACTCATCAAATTACTCTCCTTCGTCTTTTCCTAAACTTTTGAAACTACAGAGAACCTTAGTGATCTAATCCATCACTTCTCTCTAACACCACCACCTGAGTCCCAGCTACAGTCATTTCTCATCAAGACAACCGAGAAGACCCCGATTGCCCTGGCTCTCTTCCCATTTGTCCCCCACCATGCAACCAAAGCCATCCATTCAAAAGCCTGTCAGCACTCATCCCATGTCCAGTCATCCTATCCATCCTCCAACAGCCTCCATCCCACAACAGACACACCTTAAACTCTATATTTCCACTGTCTTTATGATAAAGCTGAAACTCCTCAACTCAGCCCCGTGGGCCCTGCAGAAGCTGGTGCCTCTGAGATCTCCACCATCACCTTAAGCCATGTTAGCTCACTCCCAGTCTTGTCCCCAGCAGGCATCTATCTTTAGATGGCCAGACACCCCTACACTGTGTTGACCTCCCACTTACAATTCATTCTGCCTGAAATGCTCTTCCCTCCTGTTATACCTGATTGACTTATTATTGCAGCTAGCTAATTTTTCAGAGATGCCAGTGCCCCATGTTTTGCATAAATCCCCAGGGTATTCTATTTGAAGTTTTTCATGATAGGCCTGTGTTAATGAACCCCTTACTTTGGCCCAACTAACTAAAATGGTATTTTCTACATAGTTGGTATGAAACATGATTGTATTCAAAATACTTTTTTGGTTCTGTGTTTGGAGGCATTCAGTAAGATCCCCATTGGATAAAAGTAAAGCTCATACTGGCATGCAGCATGTTTCTAACTTGTAATCCTCCTAACGTCTTTATTCTTTTTTTTTTAGAGATTTTATTTATTTATTTGACAGAGATCACAAGTAGGCAGAGAGAGAGAGAGGAGGAAGCAGGCTCCCTGCCGAGCAGAGAGCCATATGCGGGGCTCGATCCCAGGACCCTGAGATCATGACCCAAGCCAAGGGCAGAGGCCTTAACCCACTGAGCCACCCAGGCCCCAGGCGCCCCTCCTAACGTCTTTATTCTATGAAGCAGCAGGAACACGAATGCAAACGATAGGATACTCTGGGAGGGAAACGTCTGCCAGAAAGAGGTGTGGCTATCCACACTAGTGGGGAACTAGTGTGTGAAGACCCATCTGGGTCTTGTCCTGTGCAATTTGTCAGAATCCTCTGCCACAGTTAAATAAGACTCAGTTAGGAAATGGACCTCGTGTTGTTTCATCTATTGAATTGGAAGCACATCTGAAAGAAACCAACCTACTGTCAACCAAACGTTGAAAATCAGGTGTACCTATGGATATCAAGGAGTACAGGGAGGAGAGGAAGAGTTTTCTTTCTCTTCTGCCGAATCTGAATAAACAGGTCCTGAAGTTTTTCCCAAGAGCTAAGTCTTTTGTAAAAGGCTCTCTGATGTCTTATCAGTGTGATCTCTCCTAGGTAACAATGGTGGCCGGAGAGAACAGTTACATAAACCTCATATCATTGTTTTAGTGTCTCTTAAATGAGCTGCAAAAGGACTGGGAATGTAGGTCATTAGACTCTACATTTTCCTCAGTAATTTAATGAAGCTTGTTTAAAGTATCCCCAGAGACTAGCAGGAAATTGACCAGTAAGTTGCTGCAGTACTTCTGAGTACTGTGCTTTGGGACCATGTCTTCCAGGGATATATCAAAATGTGAATTCAGTGGTGAAAAGTCATTCCTCTGTTTGACTTGTATGGAAGAACTGTGAGGATTTTTTTCTTCTCTGAAAGCAAGGGATAAGTATTATCTGAACAAAACGTCATTGAAACTGGGCTTATGTGAACCTAGGAATGCACTCTGTTTTACCTTCTGTATAAAATGAGTGTTTTTTGGCACTAGAGGAGGCCCCACACAGATGACTAGACCATCCTAATATCACAACGCTTGCTAATGGAAACCTAATGTCTAAATTTTAATACATTTATTTATTATTTTTTAATATTTTATTAATTTGACAGAGATCACAAGTAGGCAGAGAGAGAGAAGGAAGCAGGCTCCCTGCCAAACAAAGAGCCCGACGCGGGGCTTGATCCCAGGACCCTGGGATCATGACCCGAGTCAAAGGCAGAGGCTTTAACCCACTGAGCCACCCAGGCGCCCCTAAATTTTTAATACATTTAATTCTAATCTCCAGACTTGGATAATTTATCAAGTAAACCACTGGGCTTTTCTACAGTTTGCCAACTGTTTGTTTTAAAGAGATTTGTGAGGACTCAAGAGCAAAAACAAAAGCCTTCAAAGTCAAGTTTGAGAACTGATAACCTGATAACTAAAAGCAGCAACTCTTGAACAGCTAATGAGAGGTAAATGAGAGCATTCAGTTGTAACAAGAGAAACTACCCATGTGCGTAGGCCTTTCCCTGCAGCTACAGCTCAGTCTATAATCAATCACTTGTCGTTTTTCAGGTCATCCATGGGTATAGCATTAAACTGCAACTTAAATGATTTTTTAATAATATAAAGGAAAGATCTTGGGGTGCCTGGGTGGCTCAGTGGGTTAAGCCTCTGCCTTCAGCTCGGGTCATGATCCCAGGGTCCTGGGATCAAGTCCCGAATCGGGCTCTCTGCTCAGCGGGGAGCCTGCTTCCCCCCTCACCAACCCCCTGCAACGTCTGTCTCTCTGCCTACCTGTGATCTCTCTCTCTCTGTCCATAAATAAATAAAAATCTTTAAAAAAATAAAAATAAAAAATAATATAAAGGGGGGGAGAAGTCAAGATGGCAGAGAAGTAGCAGGCTGAGACGACATCAGGCAGCAGGAGATCAGCTAGATAGCCTATCAAACCATGCCGAACACCTACAAATCTAACAGTAGATCAAAGAGAAGAAGAGCAACAATTCTAGAAACAGAAAATTGACCACTTTCTAAAAGGTAGGACCAGCAGAGAAGTGAATCCAACGCGACAGGAAGATAGACCCTGGGGGGGAGGGGCCGGCTCCTGGCAAGTGACAGAAAAACGGAGCACAAAATCAGGACTTTTAAAAGTCTGCTCCATGGAGGGACATCGATCCAGAGGCTAAACTGGGGTGAAGACATCGCGGGGACAGCATGGACTCAGGTCCCGCGAGGTCACAGAAGGATCAGGGGTGTCTGAGTGTCGCAGAGCTCACAGATATTAGAGCGGGGAAGCCGCCTGCAGAGACAGAGCCAAGGAGTGAGCTCTCAACTCGGGGTTACCTAGAACCATAATCCATGACACGGGCTGGTGCTCTGTGCATGGGGCCCATACAAGATCCAGGGAGACTCCGACCTGGGAGAGCCCAGGGATCTGCGGGGTTCAGAGACTCCAGGTGGGACTCTGTGCCAGAGACAGAGATGCTTGGTCACAGGCTGGGTGACCTCGGAGCGCAGCCAGAGGCCAGTGAAACAGGACTGATTGTGTGATTTTCTCCAAGCGCAGCTGGAGACTGGGGAGACGGGAGTGATTAAGCGCTTTTCTCTGAAGGCGCACTGAAGACTGGGGCCCCGAGCTCTCAGCTCCTCAGAGCGGGAGATTGGGAGGCTGCCATTTTCATTCCCGTCCACTGGAACTGTATGGAAAGCATTCAGGGAACAAAAGCCCCCGAAAGCGAACCTGAGAGGATTATTTAGCCCGGCCCCTGGTAAGGGCGGTGGAATTCCGCCTGGGGCAGAGACACTTGAAAATCACTAAAACAGGCCCCTCCCCCAGAAGATCAACAAGAAATCCAGCCAAGACCAAGTTCACTTGACAAGGAGAACAGCGGAATTCCAGAGGAGGAGAAAGCAAAGCATGGAATTCTTGGCTTTCTCCCCATGAATCTTTAGTCTTGCAAAGTTAATTAAATTTTTTTTAATTTTTTTTCTCTTCTGCTAATTTTTTTAACTTTTACCCTTTCCTCTTTTAACGTTTTTTAACTAGTTTATCTTAATAACTTTCTTTTAAAAAAATCTTTTTTGAACCTTTATTATTATAGTCATATTTTATCCTTCACTGTATCTAACTTTATTCTTTGTATACACATAGGGTTTTTTCTTTCTCCTAAAAAATTAGGGGTACCACTTCTAATAGATCAAAATATACCCCAAATCTAGTACCAGGCTTGATCTGGTCTCCAGCCCAAGGAAGTTCTCTCTACTTTCTTTTTTTTTTTCTTTTTCTTATTCTCCCTACCAACTTACCTTACCAACTCCTTTGTTAGAAAAAAAAATTTTTTTTCAACTTTATAGTCATATTTCATCCCTTCATTGTGTTTACCTATATAGATGTTTTTCATTCCTTAAAACGTTGGGAGGTAGTTTCTTCTAAGAGACCAAAATACTCCCAAAATTAAGTGGGTGACCCTGTTCTAGTCACCAGTCTAATATATATATATTTTTTTCTCTTTTTATATTTTTTCTTTATTTGTGTTCTCTTTGTTTTAATTTGTTTTTCTCTTTTCTGAACTTCTTTTTGCCCCCTTTCTCCCCGCACCCATGATTTGGGGTCTCTTCTGATTTGGTTAAAGCACATCTTCCTGGGGTCTTTGCCACCCTTTTAATATTATATTTGCTCCTTCATATATTCTTATCTGGACAAAATGACAAGACGGAAAAACTCACCACAAAAAAGGAGAGAAGGCAGGACCAAAGGCTAGGGACCTAATCAATACAGACATTGGTAATATGTCAGATCTGGAATTCAGGACGATGATCTCAAGGTTCTAGCCGGGCTCGAAAAAGGCATAGAAGATATTAGAGAAACCCTGTCAGGAGAAATAAAAGCCCTTTCTGGAGAAATAAAAGAACTAAAATCTAACTAGGGTGAAATCATAAAAGCTATTAATGAGGTGCAATAAAAAATGGAGGCTCTTACTCTAGGATAAATGAGGCAAAAGAAAGAATTAGTGATATAGAAGACCAAATGACAGAGAATAAAGAAGCTGAGCAAAAGAGAGACAAACAACTACTGGACCACGAGGGGAGAATTCGAGAGATAAGTGATACCATAAGACAAAACAACATTAGAATAATTGGGATTCCAGAAGAAGAAGAAAGAGAGAGAGGAGCAGAAGGTATATTGGAGAGAATTATTGTAGAGAATTTCCCTAATATAGCAAAGGGAACAAGCATCAAAATCCAGGAGGTGCAGAGAATCCCCCTCAAAATCAATAGGAATAGGTCCACACCCTGTCATCTAATAGTAAAATTTACAAGTCTTAGTGACAAAGAGAAAACCCTGAAAGCAGCATGGGACAAGAAGTCTGTAACATACAATGGTAAAAATATTAGATTGGCAGCAGACTTATCCACAGAGACCTGGCAGGCCAGAAAGAACTGGCATGATATATTCAGAGCACTAAATGAGAAAAACATGCAGCCAAGAATACTTTATCCAGCTAGGTTATCATTGAAAATAGAAGGAGAGATAAAAAGCTTCCAGGACAAACAAAAACTGAAAGAATTTGTAAACACCAAACCAGCTCTACAGGAAATATTGAAAGGGGTCCTCTAAGCAAAGAGAGACCCTAAAAGTATTATCAGAAAGGAACAGAGACAACATACAGTAACAATCACCTTACAGGCAATACAATGGCACTAAATTCGTATCTCTCAATACGAATTTACCCTGAACATAAATGGGCTAAATGCCCCAATCAAAAGACACAGGGTTGCAGAATGGATAAAAAAACAAAACCCATCAATATGCTGCCTACAAGAAACTCATTTTAGACTCAAAGACACCTCCAGATTGAAAGTGAGGGGGTGGAAAACAATTTACCATGCTAATGGACATCAGAAGAAAGCTGGGGTGGCAATCCTTATATCAGATCAATTAGATTTTAAGCCAAAGACTATAATAAGAGATGAGGAAGGACACTATATCATACTCAAAGGGTCTGTCCAACAAGAGGATCTAACAATTTTAAATATCTATGCCCCTAACATGGGAGCAGCCAACTATATAAGCCAATTAATAACAAAATCAAAGAAACACATTGACAAGAATACAATAATAGTTGGAGACTTTAACACACCCCTCACTGAAATGGACAGATCATCCAAGCAAAAGATCAACAAGGAAATAAAGGTCATAAATGACACACCGGAGCAGATGGACATCACAGATATATTCAGAACATTCCAACCCAAACCAACAAATATACACATTCTTCTCTAGTGCCCATGGAACATTCTCCAGAATACATCACATTCTGGGGCATAAATCAGGTCTCAACTGGTATCAAAAGATTGGGATCATTCCCTGCATATTTTCAGACCACAATGCTCTGAAGCTAGAACTCAATCACAAGAGGAAATTTGGAAAGAGCACAAATACATGGAGACTCAACAGCATCCTTCTAAAGAATGAATGGGTCAACCAGGAAATTAAAGAAGAATTGAAAAAAATCATGGAAACAAATGACAATGAAAACACAACGGTCCAAAATCTGTGGGACACAGCAAAGGCAGTCCTGAGAGGAAAATATATAGTGATACAAGCCTTTCTCAAGAAAGAGGAAAGGTCTCAAATACACAACCTAACCCTACACCTAAAGGAGCTTGAGAAAGAACAACAAAGAAAGCCTAAACCCAGCAGGAGAAGAGAAATAATAAAGATCAAGCAGAAATCAATGAAATAGAAACCAAAACAAAAATAGAACAAATCAATGAAAGTAGGGGCTGGTTCTTTGAAAGAATTAATAAGATTGATAAACCCCTGGCCAGACTTATCAAAAAGAAAAGAGAAAGGACCCAAATAAATAAAGTCATGAATGAAAGAGGAGAGATCACAACCAACACCAAAGAAATACAAACAATCATAAGAACATTTTATGAGCAACTCTATGCCAACAAATTTGACAATCTGGAAGAAATGGATGCTTTCCTAGAGACATATCAACTGCCAAAACTGAACCAGGAAGAAATAGAAAACCTGAATAGGCCCATAACCAGTAAGGAGATTGAAACAGTCATCAAAAATCTCCAAACAAACAAAAGCCCAGGGCCAGATGGCTTCCCAGGGGAATTCTACCAAACATTTAAAGAAGAATTAATTCCTATTCTCCTGAAACTGTTCCAAAAAATAGAAATGGAAGGAAAACTTCCAAACTCATTTTATGAGGCCAGCATCACCTTGATCCCCAAACCAGACAAGGATCCCATCAAAAAAGAGAATTACAGACCAATATCCTTGATGAACACAGATGCGAAAATTCTCACCAAAATACTAGCCAATAGGTTCCAACAGTACATTAAAAGGATTATTCACCACGACCAAGTGGGATTTATTCCAGGGCAGCAAGGTTGGTTCAACATCCATAAATCAATCAATGTGATACTATACATTAACAAAAGAAAGAACAAGAACCATATGATACTCTCAATAGATGCTGAAAAAGCATTTGATAAAGTGCAACATCCCTTCCTAATCAAAACTCTTCAAAGTGTAGGGATAGAAGGCACATACCTCAATATTATCAAAGCCATCTATGAAAAAACCCACGGCAAGTATCATTCTCAATGGAGAAAAACTGAGAGCTTTTCCGTTAAGGTCAGGAACACGGCAGGGATGTCCGCCATCACCACTACTATTCAACATAGTACTAGAAGTCCTAGCCTCAGCAATCAGACAACAAAAAGAAATTAAAGGCATCCAAATCGGCAAAGAAGAAGTCAAACTATCCCTCTTTGCAGATGATTTGATACTATATGTGGAAAACCCAAAAGGCTCCACTCCAAAACTGCTAGAGCTTGTACAGGAATTCAGTAAAGTGTCAGGATATAAAATCAATGCACAGAATTCAGTTGCATTTCTTTACACCAACAACAAGACAGAAGAAAGAGAAATTAAGGAGTCAATCCCATTTGCAGTTACACCCAAAACCTTTAGATACCTAGGAATAAACCTAACCAAAGAGGCAAAGAATCTATACTCAGAGAACTATAAAGTACTCATGAAAGAAATTGAGGAAGACACAAAGAAATGGAAAAATGTTCCATGCTCATGGATTGGAAGAATAAATATTGTGAAAATGTCTATGCTACCTAAAGCTATCTACACATTTAATGCAATGCCTATCAAAATCCCATCCAATTTTTTCAAAGAAATGGAAGAAATCATCCTAAAATTTATATGGAACCAGAAAAGACCTCGAATAGCCAAAGGAATATTGAAAAAGAAAGCCAAAGTTGGTGGCATCACAATTCCAGACTTCAAGCTCTACTACAAAGCTGTCATCATCAAGACAGTATGATAGTGGCACAAAAACAGACACATAGATCAATGGAACAGAATAGAGAGCCCAGAAATAGACCCTCAACTCTATGGTCAACTAATCTTCGACAAAGCAGGAAAGAATATCCAATGGAAAAAAGACAGCCTCTTCAACAAAGGGTGTTGGGAAAATTGGACAGCCACATGCAGAAAAATGAAATTGGACCATTTCCTTACACCACACATGAAAATAGACTCAAAATGGATGAAGGACCTCAACGTGAGAAAGGAATCCATCAAAATCCTTGAGGAGAACACAGGCAGCAACCTCTTCGACCTCAGCTGCAGAAACTTCTTCCTAGGAACAATGCCAAAGGCAAGGGAAGCAAGGGAAAAAATGAACTATTGGGACTTCATCAAGATCAAAAGCTTTTGCACAGCAAAGGAAACAGTCAACAAAACCAAAAGACAACTGACAGAATGGGAAAAGATATTTGTAAATGACATATCAGATAAAGGGCTAGTATCCAAAATCTATAAAGAGCTTAGCAAACTCAACACCCAAAGAACAAATAATCCAATCAAGAAATGGGCAGAGGACATGAACAGACATTTCTGCAAAGAAGACATCCAGATGGCCAACAGACACATGAAAAAGTGCTCCACATCACTGGGCATCAGGGAAATACAAATCAAAACCACAATGAGATACTACCTCAGACCAGTCAGAATGGCTAAAATTAACAAGTCAGGAAATGACAGATGTTGGCGAGGATGTGGAGAAAGGGAACCCTCCTACACTGTTGGTAGGAATGCAAGCTGAAGCAACTACTCTGGAAAACAGCATGGAGGTTCCTCAAAAAATTGAAACTAGAGCTACCTTATGACCCAGCAATTGCACTACTGGGTATTTACCCTAAAGATACAAACGTAGTGATCCAAAGGGGCACGTGCATCCGGATGTTTATAGCAGCAATGTCCACAATAGCCACGTTATGGAAAGAACCTAGATGTCCATCAACAGATGAATGGATAAAGAAGATGTGATATATATATACAATGGAATACTATGCAGCCATAAAAAGAAATGAAATCTTACCATTTGCAATGACATGGATGGAACTAGAGGGTATTATGCTTAGCGAAATAAGTCAATCGGAGAAAGACAACTATCATATGATCTCCCTGATATGAGGAAGTGGAGATCCAGTGTGGGTAGGGGTTAAGGAGGTAGGAAAAGAAAAAATGAAACAAGATGGGATCAGGAGGGAGACAAACCAAAAGAGACTCTAATGTCATAAAACAGACTGAGGGGGGTTGGAGGGAGGGGTTTAGGAGAGGGTGGTGGGGTTACATTATATGTTTAAATAAAAATAAAATTAAAGGGACGCCTGGGTGGCTCAGTTGGTTGAGGCCTATGCTTTCAGCTCGGGTCATGATCCCAGGGTCCTGGGATGGAGTCCCGCGTCGGGCTCTCTGCTTGGAGTAGAGCCTGCTTCCTCCCCTCTCTCTGCCTGCCTCTCTGCCTACTTGTGATCCCTCTCTGTCAAATAAATAAATAATAAAAAATCTTTATAAATAAAGAAATAAATAAAATTTTTAACAAACCTAAAAACAACAACAAAAAAATAATATAAGGAAAGATCTCTTAAAATGTGGTTATAACCATCATAAATGGTAATGGCAGAGTAATTCCAAAGACATTTTTTGTGATGACTTTGAGGTACAGAGCAGTTAAAATTATGTCTAATATCAGGAAATTAATCATTTCTAAAGAGACCAAGATTAGCTATTATACCTACCATTGCAAACTACTAAGTGCTAAACCACATGCCACTTTCTTATTTAATCTTGCAAGGCCTTACAGTGAGAGACAGGAAATCTCGTATGTGATGTGAAAATGTGTTAGGTGGGAGTCAGTGACACAAGAGGACTTCAGATGATTTATTTAAGATACTTTTGGGGAAAAAGAAAAAAATATTATATATAATATTTTACTTAGCAGTTCAATATTTTCTCTTTTTAAGTAATCTCTATACCCAGCCTCAGGCTCAAACTTAAAACTTCGAGATCAAGGGGTGCCTGGGTGGCTCAGTGGGTTAAAGCCTCTGCCTTCGGCTCAGGTCATGATCCCAGGGTCCTGGAATCGAGCCCCGCATCAGGCTCTCTGCTTGGCAGGGAGCCTGCTTCCCCCTTTCTCTCTCTGCCTGCCTCTCTGCCTACTTGTGATCTCTGTCTGTCAAATAAATAAATAAAATCTTAAAAAAAAAAATAAAAAAAAATAAAAACTTCGAGATCAAGAGCCACATGCTCTACTAAGTCAGCCAGATGCCCCTATGACTTTATTTTTAATATTCATTATTTTTTATTTTTTTAAAGATGTCATATATTTATAAGAGGGAGAGCGAGGAAAGAGAACCCAGAGCAGACTCTGCATTAAGCCCAGAGCAACACAGGTCTGAATCCCATGATCCAAGATCATGACCTGAGCCAGAACTAAGAATCGGAGGCCTACCCAGGTGCCCCAATATTTGTTTTCATTAAAAATATATTGAACAGGTGGGTGCACTGGGCATGGAGCCTGCTTGAGATTCCCTCTCTCTCTCTGCCCATCATCCTCCCTAGCTTGTGTGTGTGTGTGTGTGTGTGTGGTTGTGCATGCTCTCTCTCAGAAAAAAAAAAAAGTAAATGAGTACATACTAACATCAGCCAGGAAGAGTTTTGTTTACAGGGAATATAGAAACAAATAAAACCATAATTCCCGAGTTCCAGTGTGTCCTAACATGCTATTCATTTTCTAATCACTTTATTCTATCTTATGGTGGATGCCTCAATATCACATAACCATTGCATATACATATTGTACCTTAATATATATATTGTGCCTCAAGCTTATAGAGGACGTAAGTCATACCTCGAAGCACATTCAGAAAAATTAGTTCTCTAGCTTAAAAATAGGCAGCTTCCCAGTACTTGTGCAGGCCAGCAAATCTCCATAAAATATTGACTAAAATATACCTGGTTTCCGGAAAGAGAGTTCAGGTGCGGAAATCTTTGTTAGACTTTAATAGATGAGCGAGCCTGTTAGGGTTAGCTTCAGGGTGAGGGGCTAAATACTAAAGCATGTAATATAACTAAAAGGGTAAGGTAAAACTTCTCAGCTTAAATTTAAATTAGATTGAGGGGCACCTGGATGGTTCAGTGGGTTAAGCCGCTGCCTTCGGCTTGGGTCCTGATCTCAGGGTCCTGGGATTGAGCCCCGAATCAGGCTCTCTGCTTAGCGGGGAGCCTGCTTCTCCCACCCCCTCTACCTGCCTCTCTGCCTACTTGTGATCTCTCTCTCTCTGTCAAATAAATAAATAAAATCTTAAAAAAAATTTTTTTAATTAGAGTGAATACTTCAAAAGAGGAAATGATGCTTTCCAGAAGAACCAGCTCCAGAGTAGAGTTAAAAATGATTCCATGGGCACCTGGCTGGCTCAGTCCCTAGAACATGCAACTCTTGATCTCAGAGTCATGAGTTCAAGCCCCACATTGGTCAGAGTTTACCCAAAAAAAGAAAAAAGAAAAAAAAAAAACCTAAAAATGAATTCCAGAAGATTACTCACCAATTAATATATATGAAAACTCAAATTGTCCCCTCAAAAAAAAAAAAAAAAAAACAACTAAGAAACTGATGCATTTAAAGGCCTGATTTCTGGCCAGATGAAGACATTACATGGACCATGAATTAAAGACACAAAACACTTCTTAAATAAAAGTGTCTCTTTTGGGGTGCCTGGGTGGCTGAGTGGGTTAAGCCTCTGCCTTCGGCTCAGGTCGTGATCTCAGGGTCCTGGGATCAAGCCCCACATCGGGCTCTCTGTTTGGCGGGGAGCCTGCTTCCTCCTCTCTCTCTGCCTGCTTCTCTGCCTACTTGTGATCTCTCTGTCAAATAAATAAATAAATTCTTTAAAAAAAAAAAAAGTGTCTATTTTTCCTATATGTAAGCTTTCCCAGGGGCCCTCAGAGATTGCTTTTCCCTTCCTGGAAAGCACATTCCTTCCCAAATGTTCAAACTCTCAAAACCATCTTTTTAATAGTATTTTATTATTTACAATAACTTTTATAATCTTGTGTTTTATATGTATAGTTTACAAATAAATAAATTATTAAATAGTTACTATCTTTAAGACTGTGAGCAAGTTATTGAATCTCTCCCAGCCTAACCTTGTTTCATCCTGGGAAGATAAAGATCATAATTCCTAGCTAGATCCTATGACTGTAGGGAAGTTAAAAATTTGTACTGTGCATGAAACAGAGTGACTGGCCCCATATAAGAAAAGACCAGTAAATGGTAGCTATTGTTAGTATCTGTTGTATAAAATATCTTCATAGTTTTTCTATGCCTTTTGGTTTAAATTCAGTTTCCATAGCTATACTGTTTGTTATTTAAATTCTTTATTACTTCTATATGACAAAAGCCAGAAAAATAAAATTCTTCTTTAGAACTATTTCTTTATTCCACCATTGTTCCAATAAAATGCCGTTAGCCATACAGAGCAGACAGACACACAAAAGGACCTCTAAGATCATTCAAATGCCAGAGAACTTAAGCTCCTTTCCCCGGTCCCATACATTGTGAGCACTGTTGAAAGCTTTTCTTTTCTTTTTTGTTAAGTGATACTACATCTAAGACCTGGAAAATATGAAGGCAGCTGAAAAGCACAAGGGAAATAAATCATTCAGACAACAGCAGCCTTAACCACCAATACTGGTATCAACTGCCTTCAGTCCTGTTTAGTGCGCCTGAAAACCGGGCAGAACTGCCGACAGGAAGCTTCACTTTATTTGGAACAAGGGAGCACTATTCACAGGACTAAGGTGCTAGGACTATATATATCTTCCTCAAGACAGCTATATTGTAGATTATATGACAGGAAGAGAAAGGAATAATGTGCTTCTTCAGCTAGTTTACAAGCTTCCCAGCCTAAACCATGGGACTGCGATTTTATTAGGGCTGTGATCATTGCACTGGAGATGGTCACGGCTCTGTTTACTCTGGCACACTTGCATGCCATCCCTGCTCTATTTTTATCACCAGGGGTGCTGTTATTCACATTAAAAATAAGCAGGCCTCAAAGGAAAAAATTATGCCAAAGAGGTTTCGAAGAAAATGAAAAAGGGGTCCCTACAATGCCCACGAGCCAGGAAACAAATAAAGCTGTAGGTACTCAAAAGACTCAAACCAATTACATGATGTAACTATTCTATTCCTGTGGTCATACGGGACTACTGTATACATTGTGTCAATACAGGAGAATCATTCAGGAATTGTCACTGTCACAAGCTGAGGAAGAAGCTTTTAGTGATATCCTACAGTTCTTGTCAGCATCATTCTTTGTTTTCACAAGCTTTGAGGAGGTTTCAAAAAAAAAAGAAGTGCCCTAATCCCAACATCTACCCGGGAAGTTAGCATGCTTTACCAAATCAAGCTGTGGTCAATGGTTAGGCTGAAGGACCAAAGTACCCTTTCATATTTATTCACGTGAGAAATAGGTACTGATAATGTATATAACTTAAGTCACAAAACTACAGCCCTATAAATGTTGTCTGTTCATCCCCTCCTGCTTAATTAAGTGTCACCCATGACTGAGTTTTGTTGGAAGCCACTCAACTTGCTTAAGGGTCATGGAGATGAGACTTCATGGACTGGAACCAAAAGAAAAGTCTGAGAGGTTCCAAGTACAAACAAAAAAGGCTTCAGCTATATTCAAGTTTATTTCAAGTTGTAACTAGCATTTCAGGTCCCCATTTTCCCCAGATCTATGTACAACCAAATCCTAATTCACATTGCCTGGAGAGGAATATAATTTTAATGTTTACCATTTTTCTGATTTCTTCAGCTTTCTAGCAATTCCCTTTTAACCACATTCACCTTGCAGAGTAAACACACTCTTAACTTTTTTGCTCTCCAGAAGATTAGAAGAAGAGATCATAAATTTTTTAGCAAAGTCTACTGGTTTTGCTTTATGAGGAAAAAAAGTCACATGCATTTCAACAAAAATAAGAGGAAAATAGGGAGGTCTTAACTTCTCACGTAAACATTTGGGCTATCCTCTGTAGCAGTATTCCACGAGGTTAGGAAATGATCAGGAAAATTACTTTTTTTCTCTTTTTCTTTGTATTTCTTCTCTCTAGCTGCTTTAATATTCACTTAAATAAGATTTTGTTTGCTCATGGTCACATGTCTATCTTCGTTCTCCAAAATTTGGAGACTTCATTTGGAATTTTGCTATCAAATAAATATGCATGTCCTTAAATTAAAATCGCTACTGTGTGCTTTGGGTTGTAACTAAGCTGGCTGTCCTGGGCAGCTCTGGGACACATTTAAGGCTTAAATGAGGTTTAAATGTATTCTATTCTGCCTTGTTCCCCTTTCTTTTCAGAGAGGCTTTACCCAGACCCTAGAATCTGGCTTTTCTTCTTCTAAGTGACAACCCTATCTAAAAGTGTCAAATAAATAATTTGAGTTTCTCAAAATAAGTAGGGCAAATATGAATAGCATGAATACTGTTCAGCACAAACTAGTCATTTGTTTCCTATTCTCCTTCACAAAACCTTTGGAGGTAGAATCCAAGGATGGAAGGTGGCGACAACAATGAACTCAGGATTAGTTTACTTTCTCCTGGGTTCATCTTTTCTTTTTTTTATGTTCATCTTTTATCAGCCCTCCCAAAGCGTCCTTGGCAGATCTTCCCTATTGTGTATCTCTGTGTATCTTTAAGAACTAATCTGCATTTTACAAGTCCACTTTGTATTCAGAGAAGAAGTTAAAAAGAAGTTTGTTTTTGTGATGTGATTAGCAACTTTTCATTATAATATGAATAGGAAAGGAATTTAGTAGAGGTTCAGATTTACATCTCCTTTCACCTTGCCCTCTGTGATCCATTTATTTAAGGAGAGAACTGAAAGGAGATATGTCTGGAAAGCATCTCTTTCCTCCCCATCAAACATCTGATAGTTACTTCTAAAGCCAAAAAATTTCTATCAAGTCTTTCTAGGCACATATGCATTATTGAAAGGAACAACAATATTAATGCCAATTTACCATAACTCCTTGACACAAGGACCAGCATCAGTGGGACCCAGCAAGTGGGGGAAAGGATGCCCTATAAAGAGAGAAAACCATTTTCCCTCCATTTCTGACTCAACCCGGATGAAGGAAAGAAATGACCACTGTTTGTTGTTTCGTTTGGGTTGGGTTTTCTGGTTTTTGTTTTGTTTTCTCTGTTTTTCTGTTTCTTTTTCCTTTAAGGATATTTCTTTGGAAATACCCTCACCAACGTGCAAATATATATGTTCCAGAATGTTAATTATGTGTTATAGCAAAATTTAGGGGACCACACAGTGGTGTTCTGGTAAATGATATGTGTGTGGGTGGAGGTGGGAAAAAGGAGTCCTCCTGTAACAGTTACCAGTTTTCAAGGTTGTAAATACTGTCATCATGGCTGATATCAAGCCACCAACATGATGTCAGCTGCACACAGAGTTAGGCAAAGATGTGGCAATCAACTCTTACGTGCTGGCGTAAGCGACCTCCACCACAGCTCTGAAACTACAGTCAATGGCCGTCAGATGAGTATTGTTTAAATAAACTAAGGTACATGTCTACATGTCTACAACATCACAATACTACCTACTATATCGTGCAACCATTGAAATATCCATGGGGTGCTGGGTGACTCAGTTGGTTAAGCATCTGACTTTTTTGATTTTGGCTCAAGTCATGATCTCAGGGTTATGAGATGGAGCCCTGAGATGGGCTCCACATGTAGCAGAGCATCTGCTTGAGATTCTCTCTTCCCCTCTCTGCTGCTTCCATCCCACTCTCTACCTCTCTCTATATATATATAATATAAATAAATAAATCTTTAAAAAAAACAATGTGATAAAAATTGGCAATTATATCAATAAATGAATTTCAAGGTGGCTATTATTAAATAAATAAAGTAAAATTCTCTATGACTCTCATGACTATGAACTCATATATAATACATATCATACAAACAAAAAGTGGCTAAGTTTATTTTTTTTTTTTTTAAGATTTTATTTATTTGACAGATTAGAGACACAGCAAGAGAGGGAACACAAGCAGAGAGAGTGGGACAGAGAGAAGCAGGCTTCCCACTGAACAGGGAGCCCGATGTGGGGCTCAATCCCATGACCCTGGGATCATGACCTTAGCTGAAGGCAGATGCTTAACCGACTAAACCACCCAGGTGTCCCAAAAAGTGGCTAAGTTTAAATAAAAACTTAATATAATGCCATACGTACTGAGCATCTTATGTATTATCTCACTGAAGATTCACAGCACTTTGATAAGGTGGGTACATTATTACCATCACTTAATTTTTTTAAGTAATCTCTACACCTAGCATGGGGCTCAAACTCACAATACAGAGATCAAGAGTTGCATGTCTATTGACTGAGCCAGCCAGGTGCCCCAATCATCACTTAGAAACAAGGAAACAGCATCAAACTATTGTAGTGAGTGGCAGAGCCAGAATTTAAAACTATCAGACTTCAACCCAAGCTCTTAGTAAGTCCTCTGCCTATGTCTTACTGAATATAATCACAGGGGAACATCTGCAATTTTTTACCAGTTATTTCCCCTCATATGCGCAAAAGAGATTATAGGCAAGTTTATGTTCTAAGTCACATTTCTGTAATATCTGAACATTTATTGCATGTGTTATTTTATTTATTTAATCAGAAAAAAAGTGAACATTTCAGGCACCTGGCTGATTCAGTTGGTAGAGCATGTAACTCTTGATCTCAGGGTCATAAGTTCAAGCCCCACAGTGGGTATAGAGATTACTTAAAAAAATAAAATAGTTTTTAAAAAATTAAAATAAAATAAATAAATAAAGTAAAAAGTAAAACTGTGCATCTGTTCAATGGGCTTCTTCATATCCAATAATAAATAAATAAACAAACAAAAAATAAATAAATATACTTCTCATTGGAAAAGTTGAAAATGACCATCTCTCTAGATATTATAAAAGAAATTCTTCCAGTGGGAGAAAAAGATATTAATAATGCTGAAGTACATACCAGCCCTGTAATTCTATGAAAAGTTGTGATGTATGTCTTATTAGACCCATCAGAAAGTTTCAATGATAGTAGAATAGGTCCACTGTGACTCACTATTTACCACCACAGTTATTCCTTTTCCCAACTAACCATGAAGTTTGCATATTGAGTGGGAGAATCTTCAGGTTGGCAGGGCCTAATAATATCTAATCTAGGAAACATCTCACCACTTCCTCCAAAAAGCCTTTTCTAGGATATCATGGGGCACCTGGCTGGCTCATTCAGTAGAACATGCGACTCTTAATTTTGAGATTGTGGGTTCGAGCACTACGTTGGACATAGAAATCACTTAAAAATAAAATCTTTTTTTTTTTTTAAGATTTGTATTTATTTATTTGACAGAGGGAGAGAGAGAGAGAGCAGAAGCAGGGGGAGCAGCAGAGGGAGAGGGAGAAACAGACTCTCCACTGAGCAGGGAGCCCGACATGGTGCTTGATCACAGGACCCTGACATCTTGACCTGAGCTGAAGGCAGATGATTAACCAACTGAGCAACACAGGTGTCCAAAAATAAAATCTTTTTTAAAAAAGCATTTGCTAGGACACCAGACCAACTCTCAGTTCACGTTAAACCAAACACTCATTACCTCCTGGAGCATCTTTATCTAAAGTCCAAACTGAACTCAGAATCCATCTAACCCAAGGAGTTAAGACTCATAGTATGTCCTGAATTAGAGGAAATAAGTCAAAATCAATGCAATTTAGGAGACACAAAATCCAGATGCCCCAATTTTTACCTCCCTCTTATAGTAAAATTCTGTAATTAACAAGTAGGCTGTCCCATTTCAAAAATATTATACAAGCTTTCTTCCTGGTTTCAAGAATAAAAGAAAAACACATTTCCTGCAGACTGATTTTTTTTTTAAGTTTCCATTATCATTCAAACTGTGCTAATCAATGCCCAGACCTCATTTGACATTCTACATTTCAGGAGATTTCTCTGAAAACAGATGGACATGACTATCTGTAAACCCTGGAGAAAATTTCAGTTACTAGACTCTTCTCTAAATCTTAAAAATACTGAGTAGAGGGTCAGACATTTGGCAGTGGGAAGGTCCTTTTCAACAATTTCGGAATTGAGGGGTATAGGAGAATTTAATTTAGAGGAATAAATAGCTTCCATGATGACTGTTTATTTCCTTACAAGTGTGTGTTACATTCTCTGAAAATTTTTTTGACTGTAAAATTTGCTCACCTTAGAGCTTTCCACTGAGATTCAGCTTCCTCTGCCTGAGTAAAATTAATTTCTCTTTCCCCAAAGTAAAGTTCCTCAGATGGCTTTGATAGGCAACTAGGTTCCTTCCACAGACTCTTTGAAGAGCGTCTTTTGGTGACAAGCCCTCTGGTTTTAGTTTCTATTTTATATTTGTAATATTAAAGTCTACCATTTTTATTGGAAGGTAATGTTGATATTTTCTCCAATCTCCTTTAGGCATTTTTTGAACTAGGCTATATATTTAAGACCTCACAAATCAAATAAATTATGACTAATGGGATTAATTTGAAAACGGAAATGGAACTGAAAATTTGTTTCCCAGGACACCTGGGTGGCTCAGTCAGTGAAATGGCCGACTCCTGATTGTGGCTCAGATCATGATCTCATGATCCAGGTATCGAGGTATCGAGTCCCAAGTCAGGTTCTGTGCTTCGCGTGGATCCTGCTTGAAGAGTCTCTCCCTCCTCTCCCTTTGCCTCTACCCCCTACCCCTGCTCTTATGTGCTTTCTCAGAAAGAAAGAAAGATAGAAAGAAAGAAGGGAAGGAAGGAAGGAAGGAAGGAAGGAAGGAAGGAAGGAAGGAAGGAAGGAAGGAAGGAAGGAAGGGAAAGAAAGAAGGAAAGAAAATAAAAGAAAAAACAACATTGGTTTCCTAAATTAGTTCATTCTGTAAGAGTCCTCAGTTCTGCTTTTGATGATCATTCCCATCAAAGTCAAGTGTATGTCTTCAGCAGAGAGCCAGGCAGTTTTCATGATCACAGTTGTTATTAGATGAAAGATCTGGCAACTTATAGATGAAGTTTATTCTACTCTATTAGTCTTGTATGGGTTTAGAGAGCAGACAAACCTCTAACTCTGAACCTTCATCCATTTACCGCAGACTTCTGTGCGCACAGTTTAAGATTTGAAAAAGCACTACATGTTCACACTCATTTTTTGTATTCCTCCCATGACCCTATGTTACTGGTAAGAATATTTTTTTGCCAGCTAGCTAGCACCCTATAGATGAAATCCTTATAATTTTGAAAAAAATTGCTTTGTATCTTTCCAAATATGCAGCACTCAAAATTCTACTTCTAAGAATTTATCCTGAAGAAACACAGCACATATACACAAAAATCCTTTATAAGGATAATCACTATAGTCATGTTTATGAAAGTTAAAATTAGAAATATGTAAAATGTACAAATATAGAAGATCATTTGAATAAGTCATGAAACATAAAAATGATGGAATGCAATAGAGCTTAAAAAATGATTTCCTAAACCTATAATTTGTAAGCATGAAAAGACACAGTCCTGCTTCAATAAATAAATATGTTTTTTAAGTATTATAACCTTATTTTTAAAATATACATAAATATACATAACACAAATCTGGGATAAAATTCACTAAAATGTTAATAATGATTATCTCTGTGTGGTAGAATTTCTGTTGATTTTTTTTCTGTGCTTTCCATTTTTAATAAATATGTATAATTTTTAATCCAAGCTATTGTTATGAAGAAAAATATATAAGTGTGTATTTTACTCACAAAATAAGTAAAGTGAAAAGTTCACTATTGACTTTGACAAGAGCAATTGGTGGGATGATGAGACTGAAAGACAGTTTAGAATAGGTTCATATATCTGTAACTGACTTTGAAATAATCTGGTGGAAGCCGGAAGACGGGCATATGGATGTTCACTTCACAATACTCTTTGTGTTTGTGCTTAATTTTCTCATAATAAAGGTAAATAAAAAGAGAAAAGAATAGGTTCAAGAGAAAATAAGAGGAGAGAGATTAGAGACAAACCATCAAGAAAATACAGGCAATTCTTTCAAAAAGTTTGTTTTAAAGAAAAGGAGAGAAATGGGATGGTAGCTGGCAGGTATCTGAGGTCCAGAGAAAATTTCTTCTAAGAAATTGGACAATACTGGGGTTGGAGTGCCGATCTTGCCCCTCATTTACCCCATAGTCAAAAATCAGCATATAACTTTTTTTTTTTTTTTTTAAGAAAACACTACATCCAATGTGGAGCTCCAACCCACAATCCTGAGAATAAGTTGCATGCTGTATGGACTGACACAGACAGACTCCCCCACATGTAACTTTTGACTCCCCAAGAAGCCTTACTGGTAACATAAACAGTCAATTGACACATATTTTGTCTGTTGTATTTATTATTTACCATATCCTCACAATGACTTAAGCTATATGAAAGAAAATATTATTAAGATGAGGTGCCTGGGTGGCTCAGTGGGTTAAACCTCTGCCTTCGGCTCGGGTCATGATCCCAGGGTCCTGGGCTCGAGCCCCGCATCGGGCTCTCTGCTCTGCGGACAGCCTGCTTCCTCCTCTCTCTCTGCCTGCCTCTCTGCCTACTTGTGACCTCTGTCAAATAAATAAATAAAATCTTAAGAAAAAAAAAA
>ML093154.1:0-15366 GCA_003697995.1 Taxidea taxus jeffersonii
TTTAGAAAGTGGTCGATTTTCTGTTTCTAGAATTGTTGTTTTTCTTCCCTTCGGTCTCCTGTTGGATTCGTAGGTGTTCAGAATGGTTTGATAGGCTATCTAGCTGATCTCCTGCTGCCTGATGTCATCTCAGCCTGCTACTTCTCTGCCATCTTGACTCCTGCTGGATTTGCTCAATGTGGGCACACTCCAGGACTTCAGTTTCGGAGCTTTAGTCACTGATGTCCCACCGATAGTCACCAAAGTATAGGCTCCTGGCCACCCAGCAGAACTTTCGGTCCCAGGTACACGGTGAAAACTTGGGTAAGAAGGGAAAGCAGGGAGCACAGCGGGATGGTGGGCCGAGGGCCATACTCCAGCTCCAGCTCCAACAACTGCCACTTCTTAATTGCTTGTCACATCAGAAATAGAAACCCCTATTTGTTCAAGCTGTTTTCAAGCTTCTCTTATATGGAGATGGATATAATTCTAACAAATAGGAATTTTTGAATATTCAAACAAATACCTCTTCCAGACACAATGAAACTTTAGACAATGTTTTGCAATTTAATTTGCAGGAGATAATGAGAAAGTGAAAAACAAAACCAAAAACAATACCCAACACCTTTCAACTAATATTTCTCTCATGATGTTCTGAAGCATTCCCTTATTGCAATTAAATGGGTTCATGATTTCCTTGAGGAAGAGGAGTGAGATCTCATTATGACAAATCTTTAGATGCTCACATAAGCACTCTTACCTTTTTTAGGTTCCATCAAGTTGCTGTGTCTTTTAAGTGCAGAAAAAGGAAATGGCCTTGAGACAGCATTCGGAGCAATTAGAAATTGACTGTTTTTCCTCATTACCCGGTTCACAGGGCATGTCTGTTTTGGATCCACAAAGCAGAGAGCTGCTTTCCTTCTAGAGGCATATAAACCAGATATCCATTAAACTAGAAAACATTATTAGCACAATATGAAAAAGAACATTCTTACATTCTTACTTTCTGAAGTTCAGATCTGTAAAATCCAGCACCTTTAGGCCTTCATTTCCAGATGCCTTTTTAATCTCTTTGGGATATTGTAGAAGCACAGAGATGATAGCAACATGTGGTGACTGATCTTCTGGCATGGTCTAAAACTTTTGCTTTGCTACTGTTATTAGAAAATCCCCCAAAGGGCTTTACAATGGGGCAATCTATAAACCACCAGTTATTGCAAATCTATAAAAATCAACTTCCAACAATCAAGATGAATGATAGAATGAGAACTCTCAGAAAAGATGCTCTCTTTGTCATGGAATGAAGCAATAGAAACTGAAGAAGTTCAACAAAAACCAGAGACACTTGGCTGGCGCTGTTGCTGTTGTTGGGAATTTTTTTCTTCTTCATAAGGTTTCTTTCAAAACAGGCACCAAGTAAAAAGTCAGAAAAAAGCAGATCAAATTTAACAGATTGAGATGATTATGTCTGGCTACAATAGATCGTTAGCAAACAGTTGCTGATCATGCCTTTACTTGTTGGGATGGATGTATGGAATTAAATATGATGTCACAGCTCCTTACATTTTCACATTTTCTTCCAATAGTGTTTGCATCTGATTGCACTGTAAGTGAAAACAGGACTCCATTCATACTTTTCTACCACCTCCGTTCACTACCTTAAAAAGCGCATTGGATACTCTTCCGCAACACCTAATTTCTATTCAAACAAATTTGGTAGTGTCTGCAAAGTGAAAATGCTAGAGAAAAATATTATGAAAATATTATGCCCTATAGTCAGGTCTTGCATGGAAACCTGGAGGTGTGTGAAAGATTAGGAAACAAGAATCCCACACAGATTTACAAATTTATACTGCCTAGATGATTTTAACAATATACAGCTCCTGACATTCAGGACATATGAAGATCAGTTAATCTAGACTTATCTACAAATCTGTCCCATATATTAAACAAATAAAGGAAATGTGCTCCTTTCATCAAATGAAATTTATAAAAATTACGTAAATGAAACAAAACTTCTATGGTTCATGGGGAGAACCTGGGAAGTAAGACTTGGCTATGTCTTAACTCCTAAAGCAGGTATAAGGCACTCTAGGAAACACTAGTGTTCCAAGGAAGACAATTTCTAAATCATTGTTTTAACCAAAGCATCCAATTTTATTGAGGAGGCACTTAAGACATAGAGATGCCCAACATTTATGTTGTGCTTTTAACCATTTCATGTACCTATGTGCTTCAGGACAAATACCAGAATTTGGCAAGCTCTCATAATAGCCATCCCTCTTTATCACCCCCCATTTCATTTAGGCAGTGGAGACCAAGATAAGGAAGAAAGACAAGTATTAAAAGTGTGCTCAATATGAAGAGAGAGAAGACATTTCCTGGTGCTGGGATTTTAGGGGTTTTGACAGAAGATGGGATGTCTGTCATGGTGCACGAATATGACAGAACACCATGGATCTCTGGATGGCCTAGTCAAAAGTCAGCACAAAGACCATTGTGAGACCATCTCTGAGTCAGCCAAGAGCATCAGGACCTCACAGATGGTGCAATATGTGGGGAGAAGGATCCTGGAGGGGCAGAAGGAGCAATGATGAGATCCACAGCCAAAGCGTAAGAACTAGACCCTTTTCCATTCCACCTAAGTCCACTGGGTCTTGATGTGAGTCAAGGGGTAAGGGCTCCTAAGGTGATGAGATGGAATTTTTTCCCCCTTGACTGGGGAGGTCTCGATGTTAGTTGGTACTCCTCCAGTGTTTCCTGGGTGTAATCTGAAACTGGCTTCTGAATGCAGAAGGAAGGGAGGCACTGCAGAAAGAAGCAGGGCACTCTAGATTGGAAGGTGAGAGGTTTAATAAGCAAGGGAACTTACATATGAGACTTGTCTTTGGTGACTGCAAGATGAGTGGATCTTTAGGTTCACCCACCAAATCATTTAAGTTTATGTATAGGACTGAGCTGGGTTCAGTCATGTGTTCAGTCCAGATGGTCTCAGCACCACACCACTAACTCAAAGCTATGTTCTCAGGGTACCTTCTGGGAGTGGGGAAGGCAAGTGGATTCCATGGACTGGGAAGGAGAGCCTCTGGTTGCTGGCATTCAACTCACAGGTGAATTGGCAGTCACATCCACTCAGTGGCTTTGTCCAGCAATCTTGGGCTGATTTGAGCAATGTTGTGAGGCAAATTCACAAACTGTTACAATGTAAATGGCAACAGAAATACATCAATTGATCAATTCTTCATTATTCTGATGTAAACCTTGACATTAGGGACTTAAAAGTTTGTATTTTCAGCCTAAAGTTCCTCAGAAGTGTGTCCTTGATCCTGCTTGTCTAACTTGTTTGATCCAGCGGGTGTTTCCTGAGCTCTTTTGAGGATAATGACACATGTCACATCCTCGTTTGTCTCAGGGGGTTTTGTTTGGGCTATCTCATATTTGAAGGGCAGAGACATTTTGTGTATAAGAGATCACACAGGAAAGACTGTGGGGAAGTAACTATGTCTCCATGATAGATCACCATAAAGACAAAATGGATTTGTTTGCAGTATTTCTATTAAACAATGGGAGATAAAAGACATGTACTCCATCTTCCCAAATATTCACGAACTCACAGTGTTTAATGACACAGATAAGTTCTGGGAACAGGAGGAATGACAACAATGCAAAACTAGAGAAGCAAAGAACACTTAGCGGAAGTCATTTGTTTTCTAAGCAATGAAAGTCATTTATCTCCATCTAGAAATGTATCTATTGATCTGTTGTTTTCCTCTAGGGAAAAAGGAGAAGCAATAACCCATGACCAGAGGGGAAAGGGACTCCAGGTGCACAACTGATCCTATTGGCGGTGGCAGATGTGCTAGCCTGCAGGCTTCTCCAACAGATTTGGAATATGAGTTACTGGCAAAGGTGGGGACATCCCTGTACTTTTATGCCACTTTCTAAAGCTGCAGATTGTTATTGCCTGGGCAAAGAAAGACAAAGCATCCTCATTCTAGCAGGAGCTTGCAATATGGCCCCCTATGGCGAGAGGTCAATGCCATTTAAAACGTTGCTAACACACATTTCCCTTTTAGCAATACCTTCCTCTCTTTTCGTTTTTGGTAGTAAAAACATTTTGAAATATTACAGATATATGAGAAGCATAGAGACAAACAAAATGAAGTGTGCTTTACCCCCAGCTTTATGGAATCTCAGCATTTGGTCACATTTGCTTTATTTTTTTCAAAGAACATTTTACAGAAGCAGTTGGCCCCCGTGTTCCCCTTGCTACTCCCATTGTCTGCCCATCTTTGTTTCCCAGAGGTCATCCTTGAACAATTTATTGGCTATCATATTCAAGAAACTTTTATGGTTTTATCCACTTACATATTTACTCCTAAATAAATACATGTTTTTAAACCTTTTAAAATAGCAAACATATATGGCCACTCTATAACTCAGTGTTTTTGTTTAACATTGTTTTCTTTTTTTATTTTTTAAACTTCTTTTTTTAAGATTTTATTTATTTATTTACTTATTAGAGAGAGAGAGAGAGAGAGAGAGCGAGCTCAGAAAGACAGAGTGGTAGGCAGAGGCAGAGGGAGAAGCAGCCTCCCTGCTGAGCAAGGAGCCCGATGTGGGACTTGATCCCAGGACGCTGGGATCATGACCTGAAGGCAGCCGCTTAACCAACTGAGCCACCCAGGCATCCCAACATTGTTTTCAATATGTGGTTATTGTCAATTACATATAATTGATTATGTATGATTATGATTGGTATATAAGGATATAATTGTGCATCTAGCAATTTTGCTAACTGCTCTTAATGTCAATAGTTTATCTGTAGATTCTTCTTCCATTTGTTACAGCAATTATCAGAAACTTGAGAATATTGACACTTTTGTTTTTCTTTTTAAATTCTTGTGCCTTCCTTTTCCTCTCTATTGACTCATGGCATTGGCCATGGCCACTGCTGTAATGCTGATTCTAAGTGGGAATAGAGGGCATCTTTAATTCTTTCCTGTGTTAATGGGAATGGTTGGAATGGTTGAAGAATTTATTTTCCATTCTTAATTTGCTTACAGTTTTACCAACAGCAACTGTTGAATTATAGTGAATACCTTTCCCTCTACTGAGAAAATTATGAGTTCCCCCTTTTACTCTCTTAATGTGGTACTAATAGATTTTTTGATGTTGAAATATGAATTTTACTTTTACTGTGATGAATTATATTGAATAGCATTTTACTTTAGAGTTTTAATCTTTAAAACAGCAACAAAAATTCATAGTTTAATTCAAAAATAGCAACAAAAATTCATAGTACTTTGGAATAAATCTTACAAATTTATGTAACCCATTTGTGAGGAACATACAAAATATTTTCAAAGGCTATAAAAGAGTACCTGAATATATATAATAAAATGTAAGGTTACAAGTGATGATCATATTTACATGCAATTACTTCATACTTTTTTATTTTGCTTGTAAGTCATTCTGCTATCTTTTATTTTTATACCTTCTGCAATAGTTTTTTTTTTTTTAATTTTATTTATTTGTCAGAGAGAGAGCAGGAGCGAGCACAGGCAGACAGAGTGGCAGGCAGAGGCAGAGGGAGAAGCAGGCTCCCTGCCAAGCAAGGAGCCTGATGTGGGACTCGATACCAGGACGCTGGGATCATGACCTGAGCCGAAGGCAGCTGCTTAACCAACTGAGCCACCCAGGCATCCCTGAAATAATTTTTTTAAACACAAGAGACATCATTCCATTCTCTTAGGGCTTGATAAATATTTCTCTGTAAAATTTCCTAGTTCTAGTTTTCTGGATCTTTTTTACAAAGTATTTTGAGGGGCTCTGAACTCTTTCTTTAATGAATAAATTGATTATTTTTAAAAATTTTATTTGAGGATAGTTGACACATAATGTTACATTACTTTCAATTACAACATAGTGATTTGAGATAAATGTATGTATTACGCTGTGCTCACCACAAGTGTGGTTACCATCTGTCACCACACAATGCTATTACAGTACCACTGACTGTATTCCTTGACTCTCAGTTTAGATACATAAAGATGAAGAGAGGGTTTTATTAATCTATTTTTGTATTATATCTAACCATTTCAGGAAAATGATAAAAAGTTCCAGAGTTCAATACATAGAATAAATGAGGATAAATTAGCCGATAGGAGCAAGGAGTTGGGTTGGTTTCAAGGGTATCTGTTACAATAACTTTCTGGGCTTTTCTTGCTTATTGGAATTCTACTTTTATAAATTGGATATATTTTAACATATGAAATTAACAAAATATAAGCATTCTGCATATGGTGTTGATATAAAAATGCAAATCGGCACCTGGGTGGCTTAGTCGGTTAACACTTGATTTTGGCTCAGGTCATGATCTCAGGGTCATGGGATCAAGCCCTGTGTGAGGTTCTGTGTTCAATGGGGAGTCTGCTTCAGATTTTTTCTCTCTCTCCCTCCCGCTCATGTTCTTTTATAAACAAATTAAATCTTTTTAAAAATGTATGTACATAATGTTCGTTTAAAAATATAATATGAAAGAAATAATAATTGTATAGGGATAAAAAGATGAAATGTGGAAGTAAATTCTTGGCATGGAGTAAGAGAGCTATGCTCATATTACAGCTGATTACTATTTAGCACTCTGACCCCTGGCTAAGTAACTTTAACTCTCTTAACCTCAGGGACTTCATCTATAAATGAGAGGGTTGAAACAATGCTTATGCTCTCTGGTATCTCAGGCAGTTCTCTAAAGTCCACTTAGGACTTGCCACTGTTGAGGATTCTAGATCTATCCAACATTCTTCAACCATGGATGTTTCCTATGTGTGAAGCTCTGCTCTGCCTACTTTATAGGTATTGACTCAGTAAGTTTAATTTATTTTGAAAAACCCTGCATTTAAGTAGTGTGTTTGTCCACAATCTGCAGATGACGAAAATAAGGCAGAGAGAGAATAAGTTACTTGCTGGAGCTCAGATAACTAGTAAGTGGTGGAGCTGGACACCTGGTTCCAGGACCTCCAAACTCAAGTCCTATGCTTGTACTGCTGTTTTCCTTGTAAGCGTTACCTTGACTACATGGTTTTGTATCTAAAATACAAAAAATATAGAACCGTCAAAATATCTAAGATTCCACAGTTTAAATTGTGCAGGTCCATCAGAGGAAGGAGGCCACTATCAGTTCTGCAGCTGGGAAACTCTGCTCTGGTTCTCGGATGATGGACATGTCCATGATTCAGCAGGAAGTTGTCTGATCTTTTTCCTCTAGAGCAATGCAGTGCCTTTCAAGGCCATGAATATCTACATGTTACACTATTCATTCTCATTTCTAGCCACCTGACTGTACTAGTCACGTTGGTCTTGGAAATAAGAGGCATTGAAAAAGTAATACAAAAGTGAAAAAATGAGGCAGACAGAAAGCAAGGACTTTTTGTCAGGCTGGACTGAATTTAAGTCTTAGCCTTGCCAACAAATGCTAGCTATGTGATTTTGGGAAAATTAATTATTCTTCTCATACCTCAGTCTTTTCATCTGGAAAAAGGGAATAGTGATACCACTTACTTAATAAGATTGTCATGAACATTAAGAAACAGAATGCAGGGGTGCCTGGGTGGCTCAGCGAGTTAAAAAGCCTCTGCCTTCGGCTCAGGTCATGATCCCAGCGTCCTGGGATCGAGCCCCACATCGGACTCTCTGCTCAGCTGGGAGCCTGCTTCCCTTCCTCTCTCTCTGCCTGCTTCTCTGCCTACTTGTGATCTCCATCTGTCAAATAAATAAATAAGATCTTAAAAAAAAAAAAAAGAAACAGAATGCATGCGGAAGTCTCAACATACTACCTGGTACACCATCAATAGTTGATAAATATTATGTTCTCTCTTTTTGACTCACAAAGGAGACTGTGCACCAGAGGCTTTATTTCCTCAATCTGCCATGTTGAAACCTGTGATTGACTCCTGCTAGACCATCCTCCTTTACTTTTTGTGGCTCTTTGCCAGCTTTCTGAGTAAGCCAGGTATTTGTTTTCTTTTTTACATTTCCTTAGATTTCTCTTCAATATGGAATTAATAGAAAAGTCAGATTTTTGTGTGTTGTGCTCTCTTTTCTCGATTTCCCCCGACTTCAACCCTTGTTCTCAAATTTCTTATTCCTTTTGAGCAATACAGGTTCCTTTGAATATACCTCCACAGTACAGTAGTTGGGGGCTGAGCACCAATCTTGGTGTTTGATGGGAAAATGATCTAAGTGTCATGGCAAGAGAACCCTCTCACTTGTGGATATGTTTTGTGTTATTTTATCTCTTCTCCCTAAAGAGACAATATACTAAACAGAAAAATCAATCTTTTTTTCTTTTAGGCGGAAGATAAACTATGAATTGGTTAAGAACACATGCCTATTTAGAACCTTTGCAAGGCAAAAACATGACATGTCTAACAGGAGTCATAGCAGGATTTGAACCTGAATATTAAAATATGCATTCTAGAATCGATCATCTCTTTGGTTAAATTTATCCATGCCATCACTTTCTTTTTAAATTTAACTCATATCTGTTGATTGATAACTTTGTTCTAGGTACCAGGAGAGATTCTGAGAGTGCACAAGTCAGTATTCCTCTCCTGAAAGATTTAGGTGTCCTTCAAGTATCAAAGGCAAAATGGATAAAACAATTTTAAACCCGCAGGAACACAAAAAATACTATACTTCAGGGTTATTCCCACTGAGCACACGATAGGGCAAACTGTATTAAAGCAACAGATAATTAGGAAACTTCACTAGAAAGAATGGTGGTGAGTATTGAATACATTTATATAGATGTAATATTAATTCAAAAATAGATACATGAGGGATGCCTGGGTGGCTCAGTTGGTTAAGCAGCTGCCTTCGGCTCAGGTCATGATCCCAGCGTCCTGAGTTCGAGTCCCACGTCGGGCTCCTTACTTAGCAGGGAGCCTGCTTCTCCCTCTGCCTCTGCCTGCCACTCTGTCTGCCTGTGCTCACTCTCTCTCTCTCTCTGACAAATAAATAAATAAAATCTTAAAAAAAAAAAATAGATACATGAGTGGAAGAAGAGAAAGCAAACCCTGTATGTTTAGGAAAAAAGAAAATAATCCAACTAAAAAGATTCAGAAGAGAAAGAAAAGAGAAGGGAAAAAGAGACTCATTTCTTAATCATTGTTACATAGGTGACAAGTATAAGAGGAGTCATTTAAAGAGTCATTTAAAGCTGACAAATCAAAAGCAAAGACCTAAATAAAGGAGCTGAGAATCATAAGAGGTAATATATAAAAGTAACCAATAGAACAAAAATATAAGCTTTCCTAAAGATTGATAGAAATAATGATAAAAAAGACCATATAAGAAAACTAGTTAATATAACCTAACACAGTAAAAATAACTTAATATTATCTGGGTTGAGACCAAACACTTCAGGCATATTAAAGAGTATAAATTCTTAACTCGCTTATTAAAGGAAAAAGATTTTCAAATTGATTTACCAAGTAAAACCAAGCTCTGCGCTACAAAAGATATGCCTAACACAAAATTACTCAGGCTAAAAAATCAAGACATGGGCCAAAGTATATCAGTTAAAAGGTAAAATGAAACAATAAGGAAATAGGGCTTGCAGTCTTGACATCAGACAATGTAAAATTCACACCAAAAAGCATTATGATATGATGAATGCACATGTAGTGTTAAAGACCTCAATACAAACTGAGTGTCTAAGAGTTTTGAATCTGTGCATCATTTAATACAGCACTTGCCATCATAAAGCAGAAATTACAGGAGCTATATAAGTCAAAATGGGCAGAAATATACTAACAACAGTAGATTTTAAGAAACTGTTCTAAATCCAAGACAGGTAGGTGAACTAAAAAGTAAGTGAAGCCATAGAATCCCTAAAGAACATGGGTGATACATTGTATCTGTTGTAGTTGGAAGCTGTAGCTGCCTTAGTGGGTACAATTGGTTACATCTCTCCCTAATTCCCTGTTCAATGACAACAGGTGGTAACTTGAAATTGGCGAAGAGATTACTGTTTATTCCACAGATAGTGGAAAACCCTATAAATCAGGGCTTTTTTTGTTTGTTTCTTCTTCTTCTTAGGGTCAGTTTACCAGCATACCTATGGATATATTAGTTCAACCCTACATAGTACAAACTATCTCTTTTTCCCAAATACAAATGGATCATTAAAAAAAGGATTGACTATATATTAGACACACAGAAAACTAGAAATAAATAGCAAAATAGATGTCAAAACTATCCTTCTATTAAATCATTCTTGGGTAACAGGAAAGGTAAAACAATTACAATTAAAATAATGAAAATTAAAACAGTATGTTAACATTTGTAAGATATGATTAAATCACTGATAAAGGAGAAATTTATAGCCTTATATATTTATATCAATTGATAGTTTCATAAAATAAGTAAATAACAAAAATGAATTAAATCAAATTTACAAAGCTAGTAAAAGAAAAACAAGTTAAAGCCCCACAAGAAGAAATAATAACAGAAAAACTAATCAAAATATTGGTTCTTTAAAAAAAAGCAAACAAAATAGACAAACCACAAACTATTTTAATGTTGAATAAAAGGAGAAAACACACATAGGCAGAATATAAAATGAAGGAATAATGGGAGGAAATGACAAATAATAGGAAATAATTTGTATATCTCCATAGAAATGAAAACCTGGGCAAAAAGAATATTTTCCTACATATATACAACTTATTAAAATTGATCCTAGTATAGATTGAAAGCTTCACTGCACCAGTTTCCATGAAAAGAGAAAGAATGTTATCAAACAAACAACAGAAGCAACAGTCTATTCCTCCAAAAATGCTACAGTCCCACATAGTTTTGAGTATGGACCTGGGAGGCTACGTAGGGAGAGACAGGTCTGAGGCTATGTGACTAAGCTTATTATACAGGGGCCTATGTAACCAGGCTCACAGAAATCCCAGATGTGGAGAAATGTTATAGGTAAGATATTAACCACAAAGAAGGGAACATAACAAATCCACCTTGTTTGTTCTAAATATAGATGAGATATTTTCATAATATTTATAAATCTACCTTGTTTGTCCTAAATGTTATAGGCAAGATATGTACAAAGTTCCCTGGTCAGTTTACTATAAAAAAACCTTACCATAAAAGCCTTCAGTGGCAACCCATTTGGGACCCCTCTTACCCTAGAGAGCTTTTTTTTTTTTTTCCTTTCCTTTCTGTTCTCACCTTCAGTTGATAAACCTTTACTACACTTCACACTTTTGTGTCCACGAGATTCATTCTTCAACTCCATGAGAAAAAACCCTGCAATGCAATTACTGTCACATAATTTTTTATATATGTTATAAATCCACAATACAGTGTTATTATTTTTGTTTTAATGAGTTAATTCCATTTTGAAGAACTAAGAAAATAAAGAAAAGCAGGGTTTTGTTTATTTCACCCATATATTTCTCAATGTGTTTCCTTTCTTCCCCTAGGTCTGATATCCTATTTGGTGTCCTTACCCTACTGAGTAAATGCTTTTAACATTTTTTATGATGATGTCTATTAGCAACAGTTTTATTCATTTTAGTTTATTTGAAAATACCTTTATTTTGTCATTTGTGAGTACAAAATTCTAGGTCTTTTTTCTTTTAGTATGTTAATGATGTCAGAACATGATCTTTGGTCCTCCATTGTTTTCTGATGAGAGGTTATCTTTCTTTCTTATTGTCATTTCTTTGTCAACAATGCACTTCATTTTTTTCAGGCAAGCTTTTAAGAATTTTGTCTTTACATTTTTAGTTTTGTGCGTTGTTAGGGTGGGCCTATTTTAGAATTTCTCTTAGTCCTGAAGTGAATATGTTCGTTGTTGTATGCTTTTAATTCTAAAGTGTGGGACTTTTTTGCAGTTCCACTGGGAAACTGAGATATTTACCAAGCCCCTGAAATGTGGCAGGACTCACGTTCTGAACCCTGTGCCCATCTATGGAAGCATCGCCTCAGCTCTCCCTGCTATTCAGAGTTTTTTTCTACTTGTTCTCTTTGGTCTCCACCAAACACATATAGTTCAGGGTCAGCCAAGGATTGGAGGAGAGTTCACAGGCAGATCTGGGGATTCTTGAGGTTTTCTGCTTTCTAGGCTTTCCCCCTCAATTTTGTGCAACTTTGATAATCCCAAACTCCTTCTTTGATTCCTCAGACCAGCAAGATTGCAGCTCTCTGAATTCCAGCTGTGAAATGACATATGGACTGACGGTGATATCTGGGAGAAACGCTGGATGAACTTGGGCTTCACTCAGTGTGATTCTCACCCTGAAAGGCTCTGAATTCTTCTAGTTTCTGCCCTCAGGGATTTCAGACTGTTATTGTCTAGTTCTTCCCATTGTTTATAGTTGTTATCCCTGGAAGGGTTAGTAAAAAAACAAGTCATCTTTCCCTTTACTGGAATCAGAAATTGGTTTATAACATATTGAATAAAAATAATGTTATGAGCCCTAGTGATAGTTGAGATATATGTGTGTGTGTGTGTGTGTGTGTGAGAGAGAGAGAGAGAGAGAGAGAGGGAGAGAGAGAGCAAAAAGAAAAAGAGAGAGAAGCTTGTTTTTTTCCTTCAACAGAACGAGTAAACATTTTAAAAAAATTTCTAATTTGCAATTCACCACTAAAAAATTGCTTCAGGCACAGGCCATCAGAGGTAAAAGGCTGTCAGAGAATAGGATATGTCCACGGTGTGAAAGTCCACAGATGGCTTACTCATTATAATGTTTGGGGAAAAAAAAAAGGAAAGGAAAAATGAAAAAAGAAAATGAATGTAATCAGAATCTAATCATGATAAAACAATCATACAAATTTTGACTGTTCATAATGTCAGAAAGCAGACGATAAAGAGAAAGCAAATGTTATTCACAAAGCGTTACGAACCAGACTGATAAACTGAATATCAGAACACAGTAGTTCAACACCTTTAAAATCTGATAGAAAAACATTGAACCTTAAATTGTATTTCTAGGAAAGTTCTCAAACATATTGAAGAGCAATGTATCAAAACTATTGTGGACATATAGGAATGCAGAAAATTTTTCTCTCAGACATCCTCTATGAAAAAGTATGCTTTCAGACATACTTCAGGAAAACAGCAAAGGCAACATTAATGCTGGTAAAAGAATGACATTAGAGACCAGAAGCAGAGTCAGTGAACTACAGTCCCAACAAAGTGAAAGAGATGAGAGGAAAAAACAAAAAGTTGCTCTTCTACCAATAAACTTCTGATGGCCTAGAGTTGCAAAGTCATAATAATGGAAATGTTGATTTTCTGAGTTTTAGTCACATCCTAAATAAGAAGGATAGGAGACTAAAGGTAGTCTCCTATTAAAATATAAATATTTTAGGGAGGAGTCAAGATGGCGGAGAAGTAGCAGGCTGAGACGACATCATGCAGCAGGAGATCAGCTAGATAGCCTATCAAACCATTCCGAACACCTACAAATCCAACAGGAGATCGAAGAGAAGAAAAACAACAATTCTAGAAACAGAAAATCCACCACTTTCTGAAAGGTAGGACCAGCGGAGAAGTGAATCCAACACGACGGGAAGGAAGACCCCTGGGGGGAGGAGCCAGCTCCCGGCAAGCGGCGAAACAATGGAGCACAAAATCAGGACTTTTAAAAGTCTGCTTGATGGAGGGACATCGCTCCAGAGGCTAAACTGGGGTGAAGACCTCGCGGGGACAGCGTGGACTCAGGTCCCGCAGGGTCACAGAAGGATCGGGGTGTCTGAGTGTCGCAGAGCACACAGGTATTAGAGCGGGGAAGCCGGCTGCAGAGACAGAGCCGAGGAGTGAGCTCTCAAATCGGGGTTACCTTGAACCGAAATCCGTGACACGGGTCGGTGCTCTGTGCATGGGGTCCCCACAAGATCTGGGGAGACTCTGACCTGGAAGAGCCCAGGGATCTGCGGGGTTCGGAGACTCCAGGTGGGTCTCTGTGCCAGAGTCAGAGACTCTTGGTCACAGGCTGGGTGACCTCGGAGTGCAGCCAGAGGCCAGTGAGCGGGAGTGATTGCGTGTGATTTTCTCCAAGCGTGGCTGGAGGCTGGGGAGACGGGAGTGATTAAGCGCTTTTCTCTGAAGGCGCACTGAAGACTGGGGCCCCGAACTCTCAGCTCCTCCGGGCCGGAGATTGGAACGCCGCCATTTTCATTCCCGTCCCCAGGAACTCTACGGAAAGCGTTGAGGGAACAAAAGCTCCCAAAAGGGAACCTGAGAGGATTACTTAACCCGGCCCCTGGTAAGGGCGGTGCAATTCCGCCTGGGGCAGAGACACTTGAAAATCACTACAACAGGCCCCTTCCGCAGAAGATCAACAAGAAATCTAGCCAAGACCAAGTTCACTTACCAAGGAGAACAGCGGAATTTCAAAGGAGGAGAAAGCAAAGCATGGAATTCATGGCTTTCTCCCCATGATTCTTTAGGCTTGCAAAGTTAATTACTTAAAAAAAATTTTTTTTCTCTTCTGCTAATTTTTTTAACTTTTACCCTTTCCTCTTTTAATATTTTTAACTAGTTTATCTTAATAACTTTCTTAAAAAATATTTTTTGAACCTTTATTATTACAGTCATATTTTATCCTTCATTGTATCCAACTTTATTCTTTGTATACACATAGGGTTCTTTTTTTCTTCTAAAAAATTTGGGGTACAACTTCTTCAAGTAGATCAAAATACACCCTGAATCTAGCACTGGAGTTGATCAACTCTCCAGCCCAAGCAAGTTCTCTCCACTTTCTTTTCTTAATTCTCCCTACCAACTTACCTTATCAACTTCTTTGTTAGAAATTAAAAAAAAATTTTTTTTATCTTTATACTCATATTTCATCCCTTCATTGTGTTTACCCTTATATATGTTTTTCATTCTTTAAAATTTTGGAAGGTAGTTTCTTCTAAGAGACCAAAATACTCCCAAAATTAAGTGGGTGACCTGCTCTAGTCACCAGACTAATATATAAATATATATATTTTCTTTTTTTTATATATTTTTCTTTATTTGTGTTCTCTTTTAAAAAAATTTTTTTTCTCTTTTCTGTACTTCTTTTTACCCCCTTTCTCTGCCCCCCCCCCCCACGATATGGGGTCTCTTCTGATTTGGTTAAAGCACATTTTCCTGGGGTCTTTGCCACCCTTTTAGTATTCCATTTGTTCCTTCATATATACTTATCTGGACAAAATGACAAGGTGGAAAAACTCACCACAAAAAAAGGACAGGAGGCAGTACCGAAAGCTAGGGACCTAATCAATACAGACATTGGTGATGTGTCCGATCGAGAATTAAGGATGACGATTCTCAAGGTTCTAGCCGGGCTCGAAAAAGGCATGGAAGATATTAGAGAAACCCTG